>JANDKJ010000217.1:0-50023 GCA_028551335.1 Armillaria sp. CMW 4456
GATGTAGCTGCTGCAGTATTAACTGGATTCAATTTCTTTTTTGGTGGGGGTAATGGATTTAAGATGATTGGATTTAAAATGGTAGAAAACAATGTGAACTGTGGTGAACCTGGTCAACTGGGTGGTTCTAATGGTGAACTGTGATCAAATGATTCTTCTTTAATGACAGTGGATGCTGTTCTTAATGGTGCTTCTTCGCTGGAAGCTGAAACTGGTCCTTGGTATTCACTAAATGATGAGGATTCAACTCAGTATCCTCCAAAAACTGATTCTTCTATGTGTGGTGAAGCTGGTGCTGTTCTGTAATCAGAACTCAATAGTTCCTTATGGATCTGTGCTTTGTCAATATCTTCTGGATCTGAAAAAGACAGTGGTTTTCCTTTGGAGATGTCTAATTCCAGTGGGACTGGAGAAAGTGGTGATTCCATAAGGCCACCTGGTATTGGGCTTGTGATCTGAGAATCCAGTGTTTCTGTGGGTTCTGTAGACATTGATTCTGATGGGGGTAAATGTGCTGTAGCTTCTTGTAACTGTTGTCTCACTGTTGTAGTCCTGAGATGACATCCTGCTGGTGGATTATACTGTGTGGTTCTTTCGAAATTACAAGAAATGATGAATGGGTTGTGATTCAAAGCAAGTAGGACCTGCTACAAATGACTATGAAGGTAGAATTTGGTGAATATGAAAGATGTTATGTCGATTTTTCAATTAAAAATAGAAAACCCTTGTGGTGGGCTCCAAAATGATGAGGTGGTCAGATGGTTTAGTGCTCTCAGAATGTAAACTGGTGAATAGTTGTCAGATACTTCTGGAATATCGCAGTGTGAAGAACCAAAATGGAAATAGTGGTGTCTCAGCTTTGTGTCGGTATTACAGAACAACTAGTTTTGTTTGTAAGTCACTCCTTGGGTGTGTTGTATGTTTGTGTGTGAGCCTTCTGAGTACCTCTGTACTGGTGTTGATTCCACTGGCAAAACACTATGCGTATTCGATACTGGATGAATCAGGCTGTCCTATGTTGACTGGCTTGTCATCTTTGGGGGGGACTTCTCTCTAGTCTTGTGAGAAGTTACTACAGATTCTGACACTCTGAGTCACCTTTGGTCTCTGTTATCTGGTCTGGTGTGTGTCATAAAACTGGGAAACTGGATGGGAAGGAAACTGGGATGTGTAAAATGGCTGTCAGTATTATGTCAGTATTAAATGAACTCCTAGTCATCTCGGTATGGGTCTGTGTTGATGTTTCTGTGGCTATGGCAGTGCAATAGTGGGTCTCGTCTTTATTTCTGGGTTTCTTGGCTTTATCTGGTTATGTCTCAGCTTTATCTGTGATGATTCTGTTCATCCTAATTCCTATAAACTGTCAATCTTTGTCAAAACTATACTTTGTTTCCTCTGTCTGGTCCAATCTCTTGTCAAATCGATTCCTATAACTGTCAATACTATTTCCTGTGAAGCTCACACTAGAGCTGCTCTAAAACATGTCAATACTAATTTCCTGTGAAGCTCACAATAGAGCTGCCCTATATCTGTCAATCTGTCAATACTAAATCTGTTCAAAACCTATCCTTGCAACACTTGCAATAGAGCTGCCCTATAACTATCCAATCCTATTCATCTGCTCTTGATGCCCAAATGGGTTTGCTAATGTCTTGTGAAATTGAAGCTAATTCTTTCCTATAAAACTAAAAGAGGTGAGTACTGCATGGTTATCACTTATTAACACTGAGCAAATGCCAGTAATGAAGTAAAAAAATGACAAGAGTCAATGTTTTAAGTTGATGGATGATTGTGAAGCATCTCAGCTTTAACTACTTCAAGCTTGGCTTTATGGTGAACAAAATCACTATTAAAACTGATACTATCAGTATTGTCGAAACTGGGTGAGTTACTGAGGTAAAAAAATTGATGTGTGTATGTGGGGGAATGGAATAGAGAGAGTAACTAGTGTAAGGTATGAAATTACCATGTTTATATAGTAAAATATAAATAAAATGGCATCCAGGTGGTATACCTGAAGGGGTATACATTAGCATATGTGTTTCTGACCTTCTGACTATACAGCAGGTCTTGTGTATTGTCTTATTTGTGTCTGTGCCTTTGATTTTCGTAGTTCTGGCATTAGATTCTGCCTTATTCATGGTGTCAGAGTTGAGAATACTCATTGGAAATGGCTAAGTACCACCAAAGTATCATGTGTGTTGATGTCTCGTGGTTATACAGCAATAACCAATTCATTCCAAAGTTGCCAAAGAGTGTTCTTGCTGTGGAAATCATCAAATTGCTGTGATGAAGCCCCTATGATCACTGGATCAATGTCGAGAAGTTCCGCTCGCATGGCTGCACCTGTGCGCTTTGATGCAGCAATGCCAGAGATGTTGGCAATGCACTCTAGGTCCTATTGTGGTAATGGTGGCGCTAAATCCATGGCTTTAGGTCAAAATTGGTGTTGTCAGGGTATTGCCAAGGTATTGGCATTGGGAAAGCATCAGAAAAGCCCTATAAAGTATGTATGGGCTTGTGTGGAATGATTGGTTTGCTGAAAGTCCACTAAAGGGAGAAATCCATGAAATTGGAGCATACAGAGCCCTGAGGCTCATCACTGATTCCTCCATCAGAGTCATCCTCATGGGGAGGAATGATGGGATCCAGGTCATTGTCGGGACTGGATCATTCTGGGCTATTGGCCAATTGGGCGGGGGCATGGGTACTGGTTGATGCTCAGGGTACATCAACAATGGAGCATATGCTTGCCCTGTCATCGTTGTAGGCAGTGGTATGATTGGAAAGGGGAGAGGGACCAGTGGTGGGTTCAAAGGGGTTGGGGTTGCAAACCACAAGGGGCTGGAGAGTTCCAGAGGCAGAGATGAAGGTGAGCTTGATTGAGCTGCTACTATCCATGTTCTCTGCTGGCCATAGGTCGTTGGCTCAGGGCTCACTGATGCATATGTTCCTGAAGACAACCAGCTCACTTGGGATGGTCACCTGGGTGGGTATGGGCAATAGGTCAGAGTAGTTGGGAGGGCAGATAGTGTCAGTTGAACATCATACTCCTGAGGGTCCTGCCTCAGGCTGCTCGGGTTGCTCGCTCACACTTCTCATGTATATCATTGTGCATCGGTGTCACCTTCTGTGAGTCCAAAGGGTGGCTTGGGCAAGCTCAGCATGGAAGGCATTGGCTTATGCAATGGCATTGCTTTGAGAATCTCTGCTAGCAGTATCAACAGAGGGATCTGGGAGTGGGATAATGGGGGCAGGGCCAGGTTGAGGGGGATAGGTGTGACTGGTTCAGGGGCTGGCAGGGTATGGTGTTGGTGGCTGGGAAGAAGGCATGCTGGGTTGAGATGACTCTTCCAGGTCCCACCCAACTTCTGGGTGTGGAGGGATGTTCAGTCCTGCTCCACAGAGGTCGGGTCCAAGCCCTGCTCTGCATGGGAATATGACATAGTGACAGTTGGTGATGTGGATGATGGGAAGGAAGCAACTGATGATGACCTCATAGTAGTACCAGATGATTATTACTAAGGTGGCTATGCCGATGATGCCAGAGATAGTGAGGAGTGCGAGGTCGATGTTTTCTGCAGGCATATCGTCTTTTCTTTCACAGCGAGCATGTAAAGAAAAGAGGGTAGGAAAGCTTCATGCTAATTGTTAGACCCAAACTTCATGTGGCTCTAACAATAACAAACAACTGGCTACTTTGCATTCAAGTAACACTGGTGAAGTTGCTGGCTAGTGTGAAGGAGAGGCTAAGGTTCTAGTTCTTAGCTTTGAGAGGGATGAGCATCTGGTGTAAGTCGGTGATGAGCCTCAGGGCTCTGTATGCTCCAATTTCATGGATTTATCCCTTTAGTGGACTTTCAGCAAACCAATCATTCCACACAAGCCCATACATACTTTATAGGGCTTTTCTGATGCTTTCCCAATGCCAATACCTTGGCAATACCCTGACAACACCAATTTTGACCTAAAGCCATGGATTTAGCGCCACCATTACCACAATAGGACCTAGAGTGCATTGCCAACATCTCTGGCATTGCTGCATCAAAGCGCACAGGTGCAGCCATGCGAGCGGAACTTCTCGACATTGATCCAGTGATCATAGGGGCTTCATCACAGCAATTTGACAATTTCCACAGCATGAACACTCTTTGGCGACTTTGGAATTAATTGGTTATTGCTGTATAACCATGAGATGTTGACGCACATGGTACTTTGGTGGTACTCAGCCATTTCCAATGAGTATTCTCAACTCTGACACTATGAATAAGGTATAGTCTAATGCCAGAACTATGAAAATCAAAGGCACAGACACGAATAAGACAATGCACAAGACCTGCTGTATAGTCAGAAGGTCAGAAACACATATGCTAATGCATAGCCTTCTAGATATACCACCTGGATGCCATTTATTTATATCTTACTGTATAAACATGGTAATTTCATACTGTACACTAGTTACTCTCTCTATTCCATTTCCCCACATACACCCATCAACTTGTTTACCTCAGTAACTCACCCAGCTTTGACAATACTGCTAGTACACATTTAATAGCGATTTTGTTTGCCACAAAGCCAAGTTTGACATAGTTAAAGCCAAGATGCTTCACAACCATCCATCAACTTAAAACCTTGACTCTCATCATTGTTTTACTTCATTACTGGCATTTGCTCAGTATTAGTAAGTGATAACCATGCAGTACTCACCTCTTTTAGTTTTATAGGAAAGAATTAGCTTCAATTTCACAAGATCAGATTAGTTTTAACAGTTTTCAATTTCACAAGACATTAGCAAACCCATTTGGGCATCAAGAGCAGACAAATAGTATTGGATAGTTGTAGGGCAGCTCTATTGCAAGCATTGCAAGGATAGGTTTTGAACAGATTTAGTATTGACAGATTGACAGATATAGGGCAGCTCTATTGTGAGCTTCACAGGAAATAGTATTGACCAGTTATAGGCATTGATCTGACAAGAGATAGGACCAGGCAAAGGAAACAAAGTATAGTTTGACAGAGATTGACAGTTTATAGGAATTAGGATGAACAGAATCATCACAGATAAAGCTGAGACATAACCAGATAAAGCCAAGGAGACCAGAAATAAAGACAAGACCCACTATTGCACTGCCATAGCCATAGAAACATCAACACAGACCCATACTGAGATGATTAGGAGCTCATTTAATACTGACATAATACCGACAGACATTTTATACATCCCAGTTTCCTTCCCATCCAGTTTCCCAGTTTTGCAACACACCAGACCAGATAACAGAGACCAAAGGTGACTCAGAGTGTCGGAATCTGTAGTAACTTCTCATGAGACTAGCAAGAAATCCCCCCAAAGATGACAAGCCAGTCAATGTAGGACAGCCTGATTCATCCAGTATCAAATACGTATAGTGTCTTGCCAGTGGAATCGACACAAGTATGGACATACTCAGAAGGCTTGCACACAAACATACAACACACCTGAGGAGTGACTTACAAATAAAACTAGTTGTTCTGTAATAACAACACAAAGCTATTTTGGTTCTTTGCACAGTGATATTCCAGAAGTATCCAACAACTATTCACCAATTTATGTTCAGAGATCACTAAACCATCTGACCACCTCATCATTGGTATGTTATAACTTAGCTCGAAGCTGGGTTGTACCAGCAAGAGCATGCTACTTAAATACACGGTTCATATACTACTATTGTACATTGTATGGCCATGGTGTTTGTCCAGAGAGAAGTGGCTGGTGTGAATAAAGTGGACAACATGAGTGATAATAAGTGGTAAGTACAAGGAGAAGTCCTGACCAGGCAGGGGAGCAAAGCAAGCAAGTGGAGTTAAGTGCTGATTCAACAATAGTGAGGGAGCAGCTAGTGTTAAGGTCAAAAAGGGGCTAAAATCATAACACTGACTATCTACAGATACATGTATTGATGTACTGAAAATCCAAGTTCATTGGCCCCCCTCTGATGAATGACCACATAGAGTTATTGTATTCCAGTACAATGAACAGCTTCACCACAATGGCTGATAGAAGTGATGTTGCCTTCAAAGGCATATTATTCACCCCAGTGATTGGGTAGTTTCAAGCAGAGGTTGTCTTTGATCATAAATTTACAATGGAATTGTACATATTGATCCAGGTGCCCCAGTATCACTAAATAGCTTATGAAGTACTGCAAGAAAATATCTAGCAATTGAGTAAATGATGGATTTCATTGCAGTTATATCAACATGCACCATGATTTTCACCCCCCAATCATCCTGTAGAAGGTCCACTGTCTATCACAGTTGTCCCTATCCTATGTTGGGCTCACTACTTGCTTGTGGATCCCATATATTCTCCTCATTCCTTCTTGTTGGCATAATCCATTTGCTAAGATCCAAGTATCAGTAGTCATACCAGGAAGAGAAGAAGAGAAATATGTAGAGAGGGAGGACCAGGGAGTGAGAGGGAGAGGCAATGCTGGATGACAGTGTCATGCATTGTTAAACATGAAGGTAAGAAGCTTACCTAATTGAATGTGTCCAATTGAAAGGGATCAATTTGAAACACTGCCAGATGCAACCATGGGCACTTGTTTTAGGCACTTATAATACTGACAGACTGCTAATTGTCATTATTATATATACAGCTGGTTATTAATTGTCTACATGGTTAAGGACTTGGATCTGCCATGTCCCAGTGGCCCACTCCTACTGGTAACAATAATGAGTCTTACAGCTACTCATATGCTGCTCCGACTATGGAAGCAGGTTCTTTGTGACACTGTTGGTGGTCTCTCACAAGGGGTAGAATTGGCAACATTCAGAGCCACTGCACATCTTTGGAGGAGGTGGAAGATATCATTGATAGTCAACCATGAATATTGGCAAAGTAAATTATTTATTGCAACACTCACAAGAAATCTTCTGGGTGTCAGCTTGGCCATATCTATTACATAGCAACAGAATGAAAATAAATGATTTATTTGCATAGTCAGTCAGTCAACCCTTCACTCCAATTTTGAGTAACAGTATTGAAAGTTTAAGGGTTGAATGTACCAGTGATGATGAATTTTACCACTCTTGTAGTGCTATTGGACATCAGTTTTTCAATGACCACATGTTATTTACCCTCCATCATGGTGCTTGAGTTGGTGAATAGAACATGTGCCACAGATAGATAGATAAGTGTTGATCATGATGTTGGCATTAGTGAAATGATGTGGAGGCAGGCAGTCTTCCTCACTACTGCCAAGACAGAGATAATAGTAGATCATGGTGATGAGGTGGTCAGATGCTTTAGTGATCTCTGAACATAAACTGGTAAATAGTTGTCAGATACTTCTGGAATATTGCAGTGTGAAGAACCAAAATGGAATAGTGCTGTCTCAGCTTTATGTTGGTATTACAGAACAACTAGTTTTATTTGTAAGTCACTCCTTGGGTGTGTTGTATGTTTGTGTGTGAGCTTTCTGAGTACCTCCATACTTGTGTTGATTTCACTGGCAAAACACTAGGTGTATTCAGGACTGGACAAATCAGGCTGTCCTATGTTGACTGGCTTGTCATCTTTGGGGGGACTTCTCTCTAGTCTTGTGAGAAGTTACTACAGATTCTGACACTCTGAGTCACCTTTGGTCTCTGTTATCTGGTCTGGTGTGTGTCATAAAACTGGGAAACTAGATGGGAAGGGAACTGGGGTATGTAAAATGGCTGTCAGTATTATGTCAGTATTAAATGAACTCCTAATCATCTCGGTATGGGTCTGTGTTGATGGTTCTGTGGCTATGGCAGTGCAATAGTGGGTCTCGTCTTTATTTCTGGTCTCCTTGGCTTTATCTGGTTATGTCTCAGCTTTATCTGTGATGATTCTGTTCATCCTAATTCCTATAAACTGTCAATCTTTGTCAAAACTATACTTTGTTTCCCTTATCTGATCCTATCTATGGTCAAATCAATTCCTATAACTGGTCAATACTATTTCTTGCAAAGCTCACACTAGAGCTGCTCTAAAACTTGTCAATACTAATTTCCTGTGAAGCTCACACTAGAGCTGCCCTATATCTGTCAATCTGTCAATGTTAAAATCTGTTCAAAACTTATCCTTGCAATGCTCACAATAGAGCTGCCCTATAACTATCCAATACTATTCATCTGCTCTTGATGCCCAAATGGGTTTGCTAATGTCTTGTGAAATTGAAAACTGTTAAAACTAATCTGATCTTGTGAAATTGAAGCTAATTCTTTCCTATAAAACTAAAAGAGGTGAGTACTGCATGGTTATCACTTACTAACACTGAGCAAATGCCAGTAATGAAGTAAAACAATGACAAGAGTCACTGTTTTAAAGCCGATGGATGGCTGTGAGGTGTCTTGGCTTTAACTACTTCAAGCTCAGCTTTGTGGTGAACAAAATCACTATTAAACATGTGCTATCAGTATTGTTGAAGCTGGGTGAGTTACTGAGGTAAATGAATCAATGTGTGTATGTGGGGGAGTGGAATAGAGAGAGTAACTAACTGTAAAGTGTTACAATTTTTACCCCTATTTTGACCCTAGCCCTAGACATTCCCTTACTATCGCTTACTCTGACCCACCTAGTTCTTCGCTATCAATGAATCGGCACTTAACTCCACTCATTCACTTCATCTTCATGCCTGGCTAGGGCATTTCCTTGTACTTACCATTTGCTATCACTCACCTGTTCATACCAGCTGCTTCTCTCTGAACAAATACCATAGCCACATAGTGTACAACAGTAGTATATGAACTGTGTATTTAAGTAGGATGCTCTTGCTGGTACAAACCAGCTTCGAGCTAAGTTATATTATACCAACCTATGTGCCAAAGCTCACCTCCCACTAAGATCTAAAGACTTAGCCCTGCTACTATGCCTTACAATGCACACTGGGAATACTCGAACATGAAGTAACCAGTTGTTTGTGATTGTTAGAAGTCACGTGGAGTTTAGGTCTAACAATTAGCTCGAAGCTTCCTCGCCCTCTTTTCTTTACATGCTTGCCATGAAAGGAAAGACCGTATGTCCTCACAAAACACCAGCCTCGCCCTCCTAACTATCCCTGCTGTCAATGGGCTCCTAGCCCTAGCAGCCATCTGTTGGTATTACTACCAGGTTATCATTAGTTGCCTCCTCCCCTTTGCCCACCTCTTTAACCGTTTCTATGTTGTATTCCCACACTGAGCAGGGCTTGGCCCCAACCTCTGAGGAACAGGACTGGACATCCCTCCATACCCAGAAGTCAAGCAGGACCTGGAGGAGTTGTCTCAACCTGGCACACCTACTCCCCAGCCACCAACACCATATCCCACCTGTTCCTGAACCAGCTCCTGCACCAGTCACACCTACCCCCCTCAAACTGGTCCTTCCCCTGTGACCCCCCTCCCAGATCCTCCTGCTGATCCCACTAGCAGAGATCCAAGAGGCAACACCATCGCATGAGCCAATGCCTTCCATGCTGAGCTTGCCTGAGCCACCCTTCGGACCCATGGGAGGAGACACCGATGCACAACGATACACATGAGAAGTACAGGCAAGCAACCCTGACAGCCTGAGGCAGGACCCTCAGGGATACAACAATCAACTGACACCATTTGCCCTCCCAACTACTCCAACCTATCACCTGTACCTGGCCAGATGACCATCCCAGGTGAGCTGGTCATCTTCAGCAACATACACATCAGCAAGCCCAGGGGCAGACCCCATTGGCTGGCCAGGAACACAGACAGCAGTAGCTCGGTCAAGCTCACCTTCATCACCCCCACCAAAACTCCCCAGCCCCTTGTGGCTACCAACCCAGACCCCTTCAAACCTGCTGATAACCACCCTACCCTTTCCAATCATACCACTGCCTATGATGATGACCAAGTGAGCATATGCTCCATCATTGATGAACCCTGAGCATCAACCAGTACCCATGTCTACCACCCAGCCACTGCAGCAGCCGAATCCAGCCCTAGTGACAATCTGGACCCTGTTATTCCTCCATGTGAGGATGACTCTGATGGAGGCATTGGCTCTGACACCAGCAGAGCAGGAGCATACCCACAAGCAACCTGACACAACCTGGCCTACAGATTCCCCTCATCCAGGGTCAACCTCAATGACATCGAGGCACAGGCTGGCAACCCCAGTAATACCTGAATGGGATGAAGTCAAAGTATACATGCATGAGATGGAGCCAAGCAGAAAAAAGGAATTCCCAATCCCCATGACAGCAGAAGAAATGTGGGGGCAATATCTTGATTTAGCAGTAGATGAATACCATTATTTATGACAGTACGTGACCACAATGCCGATCAGAGAATGGTCTGCAGTCCAGGACCAGATGCTAACCACACGAGGCCTACTTAATCAGGCCAAGGAACAAGCCCCAAACCTAATCAATCAACAGGATCAGATCCCTTTCTACATCATCCTTCATGCTGCGGCCAGACCAGAAGCCATGGGTCCTTCACAGGCCCAGCCACCCATCCAGCCCAGGGTGGAGCAATGAAGACTGGACCCAAAAACTGATAAACCCACCCAGCCAAAGAAGCCCCAACTGTTGTCCTGAGGATTGGTCAGTGAGTGGGAATGAGACCAAATAAACCAGCAGAATATACAAAAGGCACAAGAAGAACTCCACATCACCCTAGCCACCACCACCCACACATGCACAGTGCCAGGATGGAAACCAGGCAACACACTGGGAGGCTCCCCCCACCCCTCCACTCGAGATGAACTTGTGTTGCTCACAGGACCACCAGGAGGACCCCCAGGTTGGCCCGCTGACAACCCAGCACCAGAAATGGTGCCTGGTGACCTTTGCCTGAATGTTAAACCAGTCCTCATCAAAACCCCTGACCCCTTCAACAGCAAGGCCAATGACATATGCCAATTTGTCTGCAACTGTGAGCTCTATTTTCAAATGTTCACCAGATTCTTCACAGACAGCAACAAAATTATATTTGCTGTCTCCCACATGGAAACAAAAGCAAAGAACTGGTGGGTCAGCATTCAGGAAGAACTCTATTCCCACTCCCGCCTCCATCACTGCTTCCTGACTTGGATCGACTTCAAGGATGTGCTTAAGACTCAGTTTGGTGACCTGGCAGTGATGGAGAAACATCACCAAGCCATGAATGAGCTGAAGTGGAATGTCAGCCTCAAAACCATGGTCAAGTATTTCCAGAAGTTGGAAGACCTCAGCAGAAAGGCTGAACTGATCCACGACATGGGTGAGAGGGGACAGATGACTATGGCAATGAAGGGAGGCATCCCACACACTATTTGCAACAAGATCACTGACATGGGAATCCTGTTGCCAAACAGCTATCATGAATGGAAGGAACGAATCATCCAGGGAGACGAAGCAAGGCAGAGATCCAAGGTAGTGGACAACATGATCACCCGCCCTGCTGCCACAAAGCCACCCCCCTTGACAGGTGGACCCACCCCAATGATGACGACCTCCTCTGGCAACAAAAAGACTGGAATAGGAACGACCTATGGGGGATGAGGACAGCTGATGGACGTGGACAGACTCCATGCCAAGACCACTGGGCTATGCTATAATTGCAATGAGAAGGGGCACTGTGCCTGAGAATGCCCAAAGCTGAAGAAGCTGTATTCACAACCGCCATGACTGTCACACACCAAGACCCAGATCCATGCAACCATTGAGCAACTCAAAAATGAGTATGCCACTGCCAAGGAGAAGATGCCCTCAACCAGCAGCATCGAGGAGGTAAAAGACTAGGCTGACAAGTGAGCGATTCCACTTGATCGGCCAAGGACAAAATTAGTTCTAGTATGTCGATGCCCACATGTAATAATACTTATGATATGCCCATAGTCCCCATGCATTCGAATATCTATATATTAAAACACATAGGTATTTGGCTTTGTTAGTTTCTAAGGGAATGTTAGTCAGCTCATTACAAAGATATTTACTTAAGCATGACAAAGCAGCTGGAATGCTCTTTTAGGCACTTAATTCCCGCATTTTCATTAGGTGCCTCAATACTTATATAAGCTGATGGTGACTCATTTGGGATACCTTACCACTTAGGAAGGTAGTTCCCACAGTTTGCTTTTCAGCCACTTTTTATTGCTCAACAGCCACTGAACCATTTCTACTGCTTCTTTTATTTTTTGTCATATACAATAAGACTATATTTAATATTTATTACATGATTCCAGATGAAAATCTCTAAACTATGCAACTAATAAATTGAAATTCATGCAGAATTAAGAATTTGACATTAAGAGATATTTTGCTGCTGTCTTTAGCACTCTTTTAGTACATTATTTATGTAATAGGTTAAGGCAACAGAGAACAACTCATTGCTTAATTTGATAAATCTAATCTTGAAGGAGTATTGCTATTTTAATAATGGACAAAGAATACATATAAGTATCTACAAGCAATGCAAGTAATATGAATAAAGTAGTAATGAGAGACAACATACTATTGATGTAGAATAAATGGTAACAACTGAGTCAGTTCAATATAGACAAAATGACTGTAGATTGACAGTACTACTGTACCTATTGACAAAGAATAAATGGTAAGAACTAAGAGTAATTGTAAGTGATGGGACAGTAAATTGAATAGTAAGATATATACCTCAGTTGGTGCAATGTAGACAAAATGATTAATGTATTTGCTCCAAATAAAAAATATGTGCTACCTTTAATGCATTCAATAGTTATGGGGATATGATTGAGAATATAAGGGGCATGTATATAAAGAAAAGTAAAAGTAGATACTAATTAAACAGTGGGTAAAATACTAAGACATATGGATATCAAATGGATATTCTCCAATATGTATCTCAGTCAGGCACAGTGTATGTATAATAACTGAGATATGCAAGTGTGCATAGTTTCTACTTATAAGGGATCTATGAGGTAGGAGAAAGACAGAGAAAATAGATAGTGATAGTATATGAAATAATAAGAGAGTAAATTCAGATGCAATATCATATAACATATGGATAATCTCTAATATTTAATACTTTGTTCATCTGACAGCCAAGGTGTTGGAGCTAATAGGTTTGCAAAAGTAACCTGTTTTTCATTTTCTTTTATTAGATAATCCTCTAAAATATTAAGGCTTTTAGAGATTGCATAGATACTTTTGCATTCTTGATGAACCAGAATTGAGTCAAAATCAGTGATCTTAAAAGAAGGGATATATACTGTGCATTTATAAATAGTGTATCACTAAAAGACATTAGATAGTAGGGCTTTCCTTCTGGTATTTTGGAATATCTGTGTATGCCATTTTCATTTTTTGTGCATCTGGAATGTCAGAAAGAAGTTGTGCTGCAATGTTTTTAAAAGAATACATGCTAATCTGTGTCATTTTTAAATGTTTGATTTTTGGTGAGTAAATAGCATGTACATAGGAAACAGCATAGCTTTGCAAAACCTGGTGGGTCAGATGGGTGGGTATATATGGGTACAGGCATTAGGTATCTATGACCTGAGAGATACCTGTTGTAAGCTGTATATCTATCTAACTGACCTGTAGATACATAAGACTGTAATTTTACAGATATGTTAAGTACTAATATAATATAAACATAAAATAAACTCACTCTTAGATGTTCAAGGAGATGAAACAGCTGAGGAGGGAGACTATATACAATTGTCCATAATGGCAATGAAACAGTAAGACATGATATCATAGCAATGGACATACCATCTAAGCTTTCCTATTATGATCCACAGGTTGGCAGGTATGAGTATGGGTATGGCTTAGGATACCTATAGGTTACCCATGCTATTCCCTATATATATATCAAGGCAGATATGAAATGCCTTTGTATTATTGAATATGTCAAAGGGGCCAGATTCATTAGATTGAACCTAAAAATATTGTGTAAACCCATGGATATAGACTGTTACACTGTCCCTTCACTATGGAACTTGATTTATAGATAATTGAAACATGTCATTGATAGGTTAAGCAGATAGATATGTATAGGTACAGAGTTGAGCTATCTATGGTTTGAGATACTGATGTTAATCATGTCTACTAAGAACAGGCAGATATATTAATAATATGGATTGATTTGTACTTAACTGATGAATAAAAGGTAGATTGCTGGTGCAATTTGGTAAATGTACTTAGATAGAATTGCATATCCAGTGGAGTAATGAGCCGGGTTTGGGGTGGGCCCCAACAAGCTGAAGTTCCATGCCACAGTCAAGATTGTGAAAGGCCCGAGCGTGCGAGGGGCTTTCACAATCATGACGAAGGCATGGGACAGAAGCTTGTCTATATATTAAAACACATTGGTGTTTGCCATTGTTTGCTTGGTCAGCTCATTGGTCAGCTCATTGGTCAGCTCATTAGCTAAGATGTTTACTTAAGCATTGGTGGCTAAATCCAGTGTCATTCCCATTAGGCAGGTATTTCCCACACCCCAAATTCTCCGCACATGAGGCTGCCACACCTTTCCCTCCTTTCCTCCTCCCCTCATCTCCCCCTCCATTGTTTTCTCTTGCTTCTTCTATATCTCCCTCATCTCTTTTGCTCTTTCCTTGGCTTATTGGTGGATATTGCTGGATATATACAGAGAGAAATGTGTGTATATTTAATTGTTATATTTATATCAATCATACTGATCATTTGCATCATCTATACTGATCCTGATCATCAAGCTTCCTTCTGCTCTTGCTGTTGCATTCCCAGAGCTCAGATTACCTCTATCTGCACCATCCAACCTCTTTGGAACAAGATACATGTATGTATTCATTATATTATCATTATTATATCAATTATATTAATTATTGCTATCTACAGTGATCTACAGAGCCTCTCTTACCATAGAGCTCTCATCTGCTGTTGCTATCATATAGCCTCAGCCAAACTTTCTTTCTCTGAACTATCCAAGTCTAAAAATGTATGTATATATTTATATTATCTGTTTTTAACTCAATTATATTAATTATGATTGTCATATACAGGTCTACACCTCCTTCTACACCATCTCATGGACGAGAGCGTAATGCTGAGCATCTCAGTCATGTCTTAGACAGTCCTGAGCACCGCCGCATACCTCATCACTCTACTATAGCTTCTGAAAGTAGTGTAGATAATGATGTTGATCCATTCATTGGTGATATGAATGATGCCCCTAATTTGCAGACTGTGCAGTATAATGGGAAGACTTATAGATTACATTCAGGGATGGCAAATCTCTTGAATAATACATCTAGCATATGATGCCTCTATGCCTTCTATACATCATTCATCTCATGTATGCCAACAAATGGCCAATATTCCTTCAGTCCCCACTACTTCTGTATGTGAAGATCTTAGCCTTCTTCTAATTTACAACAACAATTTGCCAATCTTCCTGCTCTTCCTGCTGCTCCTGTTCATCAATTAGTTCACATTATGCATCAACTGTATTCAGATCCTATTGATTATCATAATCCTTCTGATTTACACCAACAATTGGCAAATCTTCCTCCTCTTCCTGCTGCTCCTGTTCGTCATAGACGTCATGTTCAGCAACATTCATCTCCTGTAAATTCACCCCTACTGTTTATCATAATCCTTCTGATTTACACCAACATTTAGCAAATCTTCCTCCTCTTCCTCCTGCTCCTGTACGTCATAGATATCATGTTGAGCAATATCATCTCTGTAAATCAGATTCTACTACACATCAAAATATTCACTCTCTTCCTGCTACTCCTATTCCATGATCATCATATTGACAAATCCTGTTCCTCATAATGAAATGGAAAATGCTCCTGATAATGATATTTCTCCTGATTTACAAAGAGAGATGTTCTTAATGATGAAGCTCCTCTTAATTTTGAGGAAGAGGATCCTGATACTGTCCTTCCTCCTAATTTAGAGCAACATCTCCCTCCTAATATTCTCAATCTTAATGACTTACCATTAGGTTTACAGCCTGTTGATGAAAATAATAAGAGAATTTCAAGTATTGTACTTAGGTGAAATGAAATCCAAATGCCAAGATTGTCATGCTCTTCATTGGATAGTAGAGAGAGTTGTCTGGATCATCTAAAACTAACCCAGTATTTGGTGGATGTTGTTTAAGTGGTAAAATAGAACTACCTATACTTCAAAAACCTCCTACTCTTTTATGGAATTTGTTCTGTGGTCAAGGGATTAGAGAAAAAATTTTCGAAAAAATATTAGACGCTATAATGCTGCATTTGCTATGGCATCTTTGGGTGTGAAAGTGGATGACAGTTTAAATACTGGCAATCATGGCCCTCCTGTATATAAAATTCAAGGTGAACTTACTCATAAATTGGGTCAGTTACTGCGAGGAGATGATGGTTCAGCTAAATATGCTCAAGTATATTTTTTGGATCCTCAAGAGGCTTTGAGAAGCGTAATTTCAACAACCAAAATCAATTGGATGGTACTATACTGCTGGAATTACATGATTGGTTTATTGAAAATAATGTGCATGTCAGAACATTCAAAATGGCCTGTGAAAGACTGGAAGGATACAATACCAGAGATATTGAGCGACATTGCTGTATCACTATAACTGCTGATCAGGATAAGCGACGTTGGAATCTGCCTACAGAATCTCAGATTGCTGTTGTTATTCAGGATAATATAAACTATGATGCTAAACGTGATATTATGGTGTCTCTTCGACAAGGCCATCTTAGGTGGATCCAGGATTATAGTCCCTTTTATCTACCATTATACTATGTTCTTTTATTTCCAAGAGGAGAACTGGGATGGCATATTGGAATTCCATTAAAAGGAGTAGACCTCACTGAGGTTGAAAATAATCATGAAGAGCCTGAAGATGATGATCCTGAAGAAGATCATCCACAACAAAGAGGAAAACAAAAAAGTGTTACTCAAAGAGAGTATCATGCCTATTGTCTTCATATACGACCTGAATATATAGAGTCAAACCATCTCTTTAGGCAGAAAGTCTTTTCCAACAGTATATCTGTGATGCTTTTGCCCAGACTGATCAGGCCCAGACTGCTATGGCTGAGATATAATCAAAATCAGATACGTGCTGATGTATATCAAGGATTGGTGGATAGTGTTCATGATAGAGTAGATGTTAATATGAATGAGCTGGGCAAGTCGCTTTATTCTTCCTTCTTCATTTATTGGAGGTTCCCGAAATATGTTTCAACTGTATCAGGATTCTTTGGCTTTGGCCAGATTTTTTTCCAAGCCAGATTTCTTTTTTACAATCACTGCCAATCCCAGATGGAAGGAAGTGGTAGATAATCTCTTGCCTGGACAAAGTCCTAATGACCGCCCTGATTTAATTGCCCGTGTATTTCATGAAAAAGATCAGAATAATATTGCATAAAATCAAGTCATGGACTATTGGGAAAATATGTGGGACATGTTTGTACCATTGAATTTCAGAAACGAGGTCTTCCTCATATTCATATCCTTATCTTCTTATCTCCTGATTCACGTGTCCATGATCCTCATTTGGTTGATTGTGTTATTTCTGCTGAAATCCCTGACAAGGAGAAATATCCAAGGCTTTATAAGGCTGTTACTAAATATATGATCCATGGTCCATGTGGTGCTATGAACCCAAATGCTGTATGTATGAAAGATGGCAAATGTACAAAGGGTTTTCCAAAACCTTTTCAGAATGAAACCATGATGGCTGAAAATGGATATCCTTTATATCGTAGACGTCAAGGTCACACATTCAAAATTAATGACCCACGCTCTCCAGTAATGGAAAGACAATTGATAACTCTTGGGTTGTTCCTCACTCTCCACTTTTACTCTTACTTCTTGAGTGTCATGCCAATCTAGAAGTTTGTGTCTCAGTCAAGGCTTTTAAATATATACATAAATATGTATACAAAGGACATGATAGAACAACAATTGGGTTCCGAAATACTGAAGATGAGATTCAGCAATACTTGGATGCACGTTATATATCAGCAGCAGAAGCTACTTGGCGAATATTCCATTATTTTATGCATCAGGTTAGTGTTTTTTAATTAAATGTTTATATTACAAAGCAAGACTCATATATTAAATAAATAGGAAAAACCAAATGTAGTTCGTTTAGTTGTGCATTTGCATAATGAGCATACTGGTAGTCTTTCATGGAAATGAAAATGCTCAGACAGTAGATGGACCGAGGTGCTGCAGGATGCACAATGTTGACTGAATTTTTTGAAACAAATAAAATGGAAGCTGAAGCAGCTATTCAAAATCCTGCTGATGCCTCTACATTAGCACGTGATTGCCTTTATCAAGAGTTTCCTCAAAAGTTCTGCTGGAATAAAAAGAATAAAAATTGGACTATTCGCAAAAGAGGTTTTGCCATTGGTAGAATGTATTTTGCCCATCCAACTTCTGGAGAGCGGTTCTATCTTCGTCTTTTATTAACAGTAGTACATGGACCAACCTGCTATGAGGATCTTAAACACTTTGAAGGTGAAAATTATGAGACATTTCGAGCAGCCTGTTTAGCACGTGGTCTACTACAGGATGATAGAGAATGGAGTCAATGTTTGGAGGAGGCATCTGTATTTAAGCTGGGACCACAACTTCGACAACTCTTTGTTATTATTCTCAGAGATTGCCATCCCTCTGATCCATTAGCTTTATGGAATCAATTCAAAGTTTCTATTTGTGATGATTTAGAGAGACACTTTAATCCTAATGAGAATATCACAGCAGAAGATATCTATGACTATGGACTGTATCTTCTAGAAGGTGAATTGAGATCTTCAACAAAGGACTTTGGTTTACCAGAGCCTAATAGGCAGAGATGGAGGGCTATGAACTTTGTTGATTCCAATCCACTGATTGCAGAACAAAGAAGATATAATGCTGCAGATCAGGCTCAGTTAGCAATAGAACATCAAGAGAGACTGAATACAGATCAGAGAATTGCTTTTGATGCAATCTATAATGCTGTAATGAACAATGAACCAAAGGTATGTATTTTATATATATAATAATTAAACAATTATATTCATATATATAAACCAGTTGTTTTTCTTGCATGGACCTGGTGGAACAGGAAAAACATTCACATATAATGCATTGTGTTATGCACTACGAGCACAGAACAAAATTGTTTTATGTGTAGCTTCATCTGGCATTGCATCTCTTCTTTTAATGGGTGGCCGTACTGCACACTCTACTTTCAAAATTCCTATAGACCTTTATGAAGGACGAACCTGTAATATTAAGCATAGATCTCATCTGGCAGAGTTAATCCAAAAGACTGATCTTATTGTTTGGGATGAAGTTCCTATGCAGGATCGATTTTGCCAAGAGGCTGTAGATGCCTCATTGAGAGATATTAGAGGGGATGAACGTCCTTTTGGAGGTCTTACAGTTGTCTTTGGAGGTGACTTTCAACAGATCCTTCCTGTAGTGATTAAAGGCAGTAGAGAACAAATTATTGCTCAATGTATTCAACGATCTCCACTTTGGAGAAGTATTACTGTCCTTAAACTGACACAAAATATGCGATTGGAGAATGATGAAGTTGAGTTTGCAAAGTGGCTGTTAGATGTTGGACATGGAAGAAACTCTGATAACTCTGGATTTGTTACTCTTCCAGATGCTATGAAATGTGGTGACACTATTGAGGATCTTATAAAGGCAATCTATCCTTCCATCCATACACTCAATCCCTCTCATTACAATGATGCCTTTTTCTCAGAGCGAACAATTCTCTGTTCTCAAAATACAGATGTTGATGATATCAACCAGATAATTCTTAGTCAATTTCAAGGACAGGAAAAGGTTTATTACAGTGCTGATACTCAACAAAGAGAAGAAGGGGTTGATGGAGATATGGAATACCCTATAGAATTCCTAAATAGTATCAATATGTCAGGATTTCCTTTGTCAAAGTTATGTCTTAAACAAGGAGTCCCATTAATGCTTCTAAGAAATTTGGATCCAAAAAATGGTCTTTGCAATGGGACACGTGTCATTCTCATAGGCATGGGTCATAGACTTCTCCATGTCAGAATACTTAGTGGTGATCATAAAGGAAAGACTGCATTTATTCCACGTATCACTTTGAGCTCTGGTGCAGAACTTCCATTTGATTTACATCGGCACCAATTTCCAGTCCGTGTTTGCTTTAGCATGACAATCAACAAGTCTCAAGGACAATCTGTCAAATATGTAGGTATTAATCTTCAGACTCCTGTATTTACACATGGACAATTGTATGTAGCTCTATCAAGATGTACTTCAAAACAAGGTGTAAAGGTATTAGTAAAATCTGGATCTCCAGAATTTAAAACACCTAATATTGTATATCCAGAAGTTCTTATAGATTAGAGAATAGAATAAAATAATTTAAAAAGGAGTGAATAAAGTGAGGAGTAATAAGCCGGGTTTGGGGCGGGCCCCAACAAGCTGAAGTTCCATGCCGCAGTCAAGATTGTGGAGGGCCCGAGCGTGCGAGGGGTCTCCACAATCATGACGAAGGCATGGGACAGAAGCTTGTCTTATATATAATGGAAGCTCAGTGTTTGCTGTTGTTTGCTTATCAAATAATGTTACTTAATAATGTTATCTAAGAATATGACTAAGATATTTATAAGCAATTGGTAAGCAGCTGGGCCGCTCTTTTAGACACTTCATTCCCACATTTTCATTGGATGCCTCAATGCTTATATAAGCTGATGGTGGCTCATTTGGGATGCCTCACCACTTAGGAAGGTAGTTCCCACAGTTCACTTTTCAACCATTTTTTATTCCTCAACAGCCACTGAACCATTTCTACTGCTTCTTTTATTTTTTGCTATATACAATAAGACTATATTTGATATTTATTACATGATTACAGATCAAAATCTCTAAACTATGCAGATAATAAATTAAAATTCATGCAGAGTTATTTGTTTGAATTATTTGAATCAACAAATATCTATTGTGATATTTCACTGCTGTCTTTGGCACTCTTTTAGCAACATTCTTTATGCAATAGATTAAGGAAATAGAGAACAATTCATTGCTTAATTTGATAAATCTAACCTTGAAGGAGTATTGCTATTTTAATAATGAACAAAGAATATGTATAAGTATCTACAAGCAATGTAAGTAATATGAATAAGGTAGTAATAAGAGAAGACATACTATTGATGGCAAAATAAATAGTAACAACTAAGATACCTCAGGTGTGCAATGTAGACAAAATGACTGATGTATTTGACTATCTACAACATGTATATATATGATTGAGAATATAAAAGGCATGTATGTAAAGAAAAGAAAAGTAGATACTAATTAAACAGTGGATAAAATACTAAGACATGTGGATATCAAATAGGATGATAATTCTCCAATACATACCTCAGTCAGGCACAGTGTATGTATAATGACTGAGGTATGCAGGTGTCTATGGTTCCTACTTATAAGGATCTATGAAATAGGAGTAAGAAAATATAGGTAAAAATAATATGAGAAAATAGATAGTGATAGTATATGAAACAATAAGAGAGTAAATTCAGATGAAATATCATGTAACATATGGATAACCTTCAACATTTAATACTTTGTTCATCTGACAGCCAAGGTGTTGGATCTAATAGGTTTACAAAAGGAACCTGTTTTTCATTTTGCTTTTATTAAATAATCCTCCAAAATATTAAGGCTTTTAGAGATTGCATAGATACTTTTGCATTCTTGATTAACCAGAATTGAGTCAAAATCAGTGATCTTAAAAGAAGGGATATATGCTGTGCATCTATAAATAGTATATTACTAAAAGACAATAGGTAGTAGAGCTTTCCTTCTGGTATTTTGGAATATCTGTGTATGCCATTTCAATTTTCTATGCATCTGGAATGTCAGAAAGAAGTTGTGCTGCAAAGAATACATGCTAATCTGTGTCAGACATTTTTAAATGTTTGATTCTTAATGAGTAAATGGCATGTATATAGGAAATAGCATGGCTTTGCAAAATCCAGTGGGTCAGATGGGTGGGTATATATGGGTATGGGTACAGGCATTGGATATCTATGATCTGAGAGATACCTGTTGTAAGCTGTATACCTATCTGACCTGTAGATACATAAGACTGTAATTTTACAGATATGTGAAGTACTAATATAATATATACATGAAATAAACTCACTCTTAGATGTTCAAGGAGATGAAACAGCTGAGGAGGGAGACTATATACAATTGTCCATAATAACAATGAAAAAGTAAGACATGATATCATAGCAATGGACATACCATCTAAGTTTTCCCATTATGACTCACAGGTTGGCAGGTATGATATGGGTATGGCTTAGAATACCTATAGGTTACCTATGCTATTGCTATATATATATCAAGGCAGATATTAAATGTCTTTGTATTATTGAATATGTCAAAGGGGCCAGATTCATTAGATTGAGCATAAAAATATTGTGTAAACCCATAGATATAGACTGTTACACTGTTCTTCACTATGGAACTTGATTTATAGATAATTGAAACATGTCATTGATAGGTTAAGCAGATAGATATGTATAGGTATAGAGTTGAGCTATCTATTATTTACCTTTGAGATACTTATGTTAATCATGTCTACTAAGAACAGGCAGATATATTAATAATATGGATTTGAATTTGTACTTAACTGATGAGTAAAAGATAGATTACCAGCACAATTTGGTAAATGTACTTAGATAGAATTGCATACCAAGTGGAGTAATGAGCCAGGTTTGGGGCGGGCCCCAACAAGCTGAAGTTCCATGCTGCAGTCAAGATTGTGGAGGGCCCGAGCGTGCGAGGGGTCTCCACAATCATGACGAAGGCATGGGACAGAAGCTTGTCTATATATAATGGAACACAAGTGTTTGGTGTTGTTAGTTTTAATGGGAATGTTACTAAGCATTACAAAGATATTTACTTAAGCATGGTAAGCAGCTGGCCGCTCTTTTAGGCACTTAATTCCCACATTTTCATTGGGTGCCTCAATACTTATATAAGCTGATGGTGACTCATTTGGGATGCCTTACCACTTAGGAAGGTAGTTCCCACAATTCGCTATTCAACCATTTTTTATTCCTCAACAGCCACTGAACCATTTCTACTGCTTCTTTTATTTTTTGCCATATACAATAAGACTATATTTGATATTTATTACATGATTACAGATCAAAAAAACTATGCAGATAATAAACTAAAATTCATGCAGAGTTAACTAATTATTTGAATCAACAATATCTATTGTGATATTTCACTGCTGTCTTTGGCACTCTTTTAGAAGATTCTTTATGCAATAGATTAAGGAAATAGAGAACAGTTCATTGCTTAATTTGATAATCTAACCTTGAAGGAGTATTGCTATTTGAAATAATGAACAAAGAATAATAAAAAAAGATATACTATTATAAGTATCTACAAGCAATGTAGACAAAATAACTGTAGATTGACAGTACTACTGTATCTATTGACAAAGAATAAATGGTAAGAACTAAGAGTAATTGTAAGTAATGGGACAGTAAATTGAATAGTAAGATACATACCTCAGTTGGTGCAATGTAGACAAAATAGCTGATGTATTTGACTATCTATAACATGTATATATATGATTGAGAATATAAGAGGCATGTATATAAAGAAAAGTAAAAGTAGATACTAATTAAACAGTGGGTAAAATACCAAGACATATGGATATCAAATAGATATTCTCCAATACATACCTCAGTCAGGCACAGTGTATGTATAATGACTGAGGTATGCAGGTGTCTATGGTTCCTACTTATAAGAGATCTATGAAATAGGAGTAAGACAGAGAAAATAGATAGTGATAGTATATGAAACAATAAGAGAGTAAATTCAGATGAAATATCATGTAACATATGGATAACCTTCAACATTTAATACTTTGTTCATCTGACAGCCAAGGTGTTGGAGCTAATAGGTTTACAAAAGGAACCTGTTTTTCATTTTGTTTTATTAAATAATCCTCCAAAATATTAAGGCTTTTAGAGATTGCATAGATACTTTTGCATTCTTGATTAACCAGAATTGAGTCAAAATCAGTGATCTTAAAAGAAGGGATATAATGCTGTGCATCTATAAATAGTGTATTACTAAAAGACAATAGGTAGTAGAGCTTTCCTTCTGGTATTTTGGAATATCTGTGTATGCCATTTCAATTTTCTATGCATCTGGAATGTCAGAGAGAAGTTGTGCTGCAAAGAATACATGCTAATCTGTGTCAGACATTTTTAAATGTTTGATTCTTAATGAGTAAATGGCATGTACATAGGAAACAGCATGGCTTTGCAAAATCCAGTGGGTCAGATGGGTGGGTATATATGGGTATGGGTACAGGCATTGGATATCTATGATCTGAGAGATACCTGTTGTAAGCTGTATACCTATCTGACCTGTAGATACATAAGACTGTAATTTTACAGATATGTGAAGTACTAATATAATATATACATGAAATAAACTCACTCTTAGATGTTCAAGGAGATGAAACAGCTGAGGAGGGAGACTATATACAATTGTCCATAATAACAATGAAAAAGTAAGACATGATATCATAGCAATGGACATACCATCTAAGTTTTCCCATTATGACTCACAGGTTGGCAGGTATGAATATGGGTATGGCTTAGAATACCTATAGGTTACCTATGCTATTTGCTATATATATATCAAGGCAGATATTAAATGCCTTTGTATTATTGAATATGTCAAAGGGGCCAGATTCATTAGATTTAGCATAAAAATATTTTGTAAACCCATAGATATAGACTGTTACACTGTTCCTTCACTATGAAACTTGATTTATAGATAATTGAAACATGTCATTGATAGGTTAAGCAGATAGATATGTATAGGTATAGAGTTGAGCTATCTATGGTTTGAGATACTGATGTTAATCATGTCTACTAAGAACAGGCAGATATATTAATAATATGGATTTATTTGTACTTAACTGATGAGTAAAAGATAGATTACCAGCACAATTTGGTAAATGTACTTAGATAGAATTGCATATCCAGTGGAGTAATGAGCCGGGTTTGGGGTGGGCCCCAACAAGCTGAAGTTCCATGCTGCAGTCAAGATTGTGGAGGGCCCGAGCATGCGAGGGGTCTCCACAATCATGACGAAGGCATGGGACAGAAGCTTGTCTATATATTAAATCACATAGATGTTTGGCTTTGTTAGTTTCTAAGGGAATGTTAGTCAGCTCATTACAAAGATATTTACTTAAGCATGACAAAGCAGCTGGAACACTCTTTTAGGCACTTAATTCCCACATTTTCATTGGGTGCCTCAACACTTATATAAGCTGATGGTGGCTCTTTTGGGATGCCTCACCACTTAGGAAGGTAGTTCCCACAGTTCGCTTTTCAACTGTTTTTTATTGCTCAACAGCCACTGAACCATTTCTACTGCTTCTTTTATTTTTTGCCATATACAATAAGACTATATTTGATATTTATTACATGATTCCAGATGAAAATCTCTAAACTATGCAACTAATAAATTAAAATTCATACAACTTAGTTTGAATTAATATTCAAATCAACAAATATCTATTGTGATATTCCACTGCTGTCTTTAGCACTCTTTTAGCAACATTCTTTATACAATATTTAAGGTATTAGAGAACAACTCATTGCTTAATTTGATAAATCTAACCTTGAAGGAGTATTGCTATTGTAATAATGAACAAAGAATATGTATAAGTATCTACAAGTGATGTAAGTAATATGAATAAGGTAGTAATAAGAGAAGACATACCTCAGTTGGGCAAGCATGTACATAACAGTGCAATGTATACAAATGTGTATGGTTCCTACTAATAGATAAAGAATAATATCAGTATGTAAGTAATGGGACAGTAAATTGAATAGTAAGATACATACCTCAGTTGGTGCAATGTACCAAAATAGCTGAATGTATTTGACTATCTATAACATGTATAGATATGATTGAGAATATAAGAGGCTGTAATAAAGAAAAGTAATAAGTAGATACTAATTAAACAGTGGGTAAAATACCAAGACATATGGATATCAAATAGATATTCTCCAATACATACCTCAGTCAGGCACAGTGTATGTATAATGACTGAGGTATGCAGGTGTCTATGGTTCCTACTTATAAGAGATCTATGAAATAGGAGTAAGACAGAGAAAATAGATAGTGATAGTATATGAAACAATAAGAAGAGTAAATTCAGATGAAATATCATGTAACATATGGATAACCTCTAATATTTAATACTTTGTTCATCTGACAGCTAAGATGTTGGAGCTAATAGGTTTACAAAAGGAACCTGTTTTTCATTTTGCTTTTATTAGAATAATCCTTCAAAATATTAAGGCTTTTAGAAGTTGCAGAGATACTTTTCACATTCTTGATTAACCAGAATTGAGTCAAAGTCAGTAATCTTAAAAGAAGGAGATATATGCTGTGCATCTATAAATAGTATATCACTAAAAGACAATAGGTAGTAGGGCTTTCCTTCTGGTATTTTGGAATATCTGTGTATGCTATTTCAATTTTTTGTGCATCTGGAATGTCAGAAAGAAGTTGTGCTGCAATGTTTTTAAGAGAATACATGTTAATCTGTGTCAGACATTTTTAAATGTTTGATTGTTGATGAGTAATGACATGTACATAGGGAATAGCATGGCTTTGCAAAACCTGGTGAGTCAGATAGATGGGTATATATGGATATGGGTACAGGCATTGGGTATCTATGACCTTAGAGATACCTGTTGTAAGCTGTATGCCTATCTAACTGATCTATAGATACATAAGACTGTAGTTTTACAGATATGTTAAGTACTAATATAATATATACATGAAATAAACTCACTCTCAGATGTTCAAGGAGATGAAACAGCTGATGAAGAAGACTATATACATATACAATTGTCTATAATGGCAATGAAATGGTAAGACATGATATCATAGCAATAGATATACCACTTAAGCTTTTCCAATATAACCCATAGGTTGACAGATACAGGTATGGATATGGCTTAGAATACCTATAGGTTACCTATGCCATTCCCTACATATACATCAAGGCAGATTTAAAATGCCTTTGTATTATTGAATATGTCAAAGAGGCCAGATTCATTAGATTGAGCATAAAAATATTGTGTAAACCCATGGATATAGACTGTTACACTGTTTCCTCTCACTATGGAACTTGATTTATAGATAATTGAAACATGTCATTGATAGGTTAAGCAGATAGATATATATAGGTATAGAGTTGAGGTATCCATGGTTTGAGATACTTATGTTAATCATGTCTACTTAGAACAGGCAGATATATTAATATGGATTAATTTGTACTTAACTGATGAGAATAAAAGGTAGATTACCAGTGGAATTTGGTAAATGTACTTAGATAGAATTGGATACACAGTGGAGTAATGAGCCGGGTTTGGGGCGGGCCCCAACAAGCTGAAGTTCCATGCCTGCAGTCAAGATTGTGGAGGGCCCGAGCATGCGAGGGGCCTCCACAATCATGACGAAGGCATGGGACAGAAGCTTGTCCTATATATAATGGAAGGTGAAGTGTTTGGTCAAATAATGTTAGTTTTAGGGGGAATGTTACTAAGAATATGACAAAGATATTTACTTAAGCATGACTAAGCAGCTGGACCGCTCTTTTAGGCACTTCATTCCCACATTTTCATTGGGTGCCTCAATACTTATATAAGCTGATGGTGACTCATTTGGGATGCCTCACAACTTAGGAAGGTAGTTCCCACAGTTCGCTTTTCAACCATTTTTTATTGCTCAACAGCCACTGAACCATTTCTACTGCTTCTTTTATTTTTTGCCATATACAATAAGACTATATTTGATATTTATTACATGATTACAGATCAAAATCTCTAAACTATGCAGATAATAAATTAAAATTCATGCAGAGTTAATTAATTATTTGAATCAACAAATATCTATTGTGATATTTCACTGCTGTCTTTAGCACTCTTTTAGAAGATTCTTTATGCAATAGGTTAAGGAAATAGAGAACAACTCATTGCTTAATTTGATAAATCTAACCTTGAAGGAGTATTGCTATTTTAATAATGAACAAAGAATATATATAAGTATCTACAAGCAATGTAAGTAATATGAATAAAGTAGTAATGAGAGACGACATACTATTGATGTAGAATAAATGGTAACAACTGAGTAGTGCAACATAGACAAAATGGTATTGACAGTACTACTGTAACTATTGACAAAGAATAAATGGTAAGAACTAAGAGTAATTGTAAGTGATGGGACAGTAAATTGAATAGTAAGATACATACCTCAGTTGGTGCAATGTAGACAAAATAGCTGATGTATTTGACTATCTATGACATGTATATATATGATTGAGAATATAAGAGGCATGTATATAAAGAAAAGTAAAAGTAGATACTAATTAAACAGTGGGTAAAATACCAAGACATATGGATATCAAATAGATATTCTCCAATACATACCTCAGTCAGGCACAGTGTATGTATAATGACTGAGATATGCAGGTGTCTATGGTTCCTACTTATAAGGAATCTATGAGGTAGGAGTAAGACAGAGAAAATAGGTAGTGATAGTATATGAAATAATAAGAGAGTAAATTTAGATGAAATATCATATAACATATGGATAACCTCCAATATTTAATACTTTGTTCATCTGACAGCCAAGGTGTTGGATCTAATAGGTTTGCAAAAGTAACCTGTTTTTCATTTCTTTTATTAGATAATTCTCAAAAATATTAAGGCTTTTAGAGATTGCATAGATACTTTTGCATTCTTGATTAACCAGAATTGAGTCAAAATCAGTAATCTTAAAAGAAGGGATATATGCTGTGCATCTATAAATAGTGTATCACTAAAAGACATTAGATAGTAGGGCTTTCCTTCTGGTATTTTGGAATATCTATGTATGCCATTTCAATTTTTTGTGCATCTGGAATGTCAGAAAGAAGTTGTGCTGCAATGTTTTTAAGAGAATACATGCTAATCTGTGTCAGACATTTTTAAATGTTTGATTTTTGGTGAGTAAATAGCATGTACCATAGGAAACAGCATGGCTTTGCAAAACCTGGTGGGTCAGATGGGTGGGTATATATGGGTACAGGCATTGGGTATCTATGACCTGAGAGATACCTGTTGTAAGCTGTATACCTATCTAACTGACCTGTAGATACATAAGACTGTAATTTTACAGATATGTTAAGTACTAATATAATATAAACATGAAATAAACTCACTCTTAGATGTTCAAGGAGATGAAACAGCTGAGGAGGGAGACTATATACAATTGTCCATAATGGCAATGAAAAAGTAAGACATGATATCATAGCAATGGACATACCATCTAAGCTTTCCTATTATGATCCACAGGTTGGCAGGTATGAGTATGGGTATGGCTTAGGATACCTATAGGTTACCCATGCTATTCCCTATATATATATCAAGGCAGATATTAAATGCCTTTGTATTATTGAATATGTCAAAGGGGCCAGATTCATTAGATTGAGCATAAAAATATTGTGTAAACCCATAGATATAGACTGTTACACTGTTCCTTCACTATGGAACTTGATTTATAGATAATTGGAACATGTCATTGATAGGTTAAGCAGATAGATATGTATAGGTATAGAGTTGAGCTATCTATGGTTTGAGATACTGATGTTAATCATGTCTACTAAGAACAGGCAGATATATTAATAATATGGATTGATTTGTACTTAACTGATGAGTAAAAGGTAGATTACCAGTGCAATTTGGTAAATGTACTTAGATAGAATTGCATATCCAGTGGAGTAATGAGCCGGGTTTGGGGCGGGCCCCAACAAGCTGAAGTTCCATGCTGCAGTCAAGATTGTGGAGGGCCCGAGCGTGTGAGGGGTCTCCACAATCATGACGAAGGCATGGGACAGAAGCTTGTCTATATATAATGGAAGGGAAGTGTTTGGTGTTGTTAGTTTTAGGGGGAATGTTACTTAATAAGTCATTACATAAGATATTTACTTAAGCAATTGGTAAGCAGCTGGACTGCTCTTTTAGGCACTTAATTCCCACATTTTCATTGGGTGCCTCAACACTTATATAAGCTGATGGTGGCTCATTTGGGATGCCTCACAACTTAGGAAGGTAGTTCCCATGGTTCACTTTTCAACCATTTTTTATTGCTCAACAGCCACTGAACCATTTCTACTGCTTCTTTTATTTTTTATCATATACAATAAGACTATATTTGATATTTATTACATGATTACAGATCAAAATATCTAAACTATGCAGATAATAAATTAAAATTCATGCAGAGTTAACTAATTATTTGAATCAACAAATATCTATTGCAATATTTCACTGCTGTCTTTGGCACTCTTTTAGCAGATTCTTTATGCAATAGGTTAAGGAAATAGAGAGCAACTCATTACTTAATTTTATAAGTCTAACCTTAAAGGAGTATTGCTATTTTAATAATGAACAAAGAATATGTATAAGTATCTACAAGCAATGTAAGTAATATGAATAAGGCAGTAATAAGAGAAGAAATACCTCAGTCAGACATAGCATATGTGTAATGACTAAGATATGCAGGTGTCTACAGTTCCTACTTATAAGGAATCTATGAGATAGGAGTAAGATAGAGAAAATAGATAGTGATAGTATGTGAAATAATAAAAGAGTAAATTCAGGTGACATAATGTCATGTAACATATGAATAACCTTCAACATTTAATACTTAATGAACAAAGAATATAGATAAGTATCTATAAGCAATGCAAGTAATGTGTATAAGCCAGTAATGATAAAGAGACATACCTCAGTTAAGCACAGTGTAGGTGTAGTGACTGAGGTATATGGGTGTCTGCAGTTGCTATTTATAAGGGATCAACAAAATAGGAGTGAGACAGGGGAAAAGTAGATAGTGATATATGAAATAATAAAAAGGTAAATTCAGGTGAGATACCATGTAACATATGGATAATCCTCCAATAATACTTTGTTCATCTGATAGCTAAGGTGTTGGAGCTAATAGGTTTGCAAAAGGAACCTGTTTTTCTTTTTCTTTTATTGGATAATCCTTCAAAATATTAAGGCTTTTAGAGGTTGCATAGATACTTTTACATTCTTAATTAACCAGAATTGAGTCAAAGTCAGTAATCTTAAAAGAAGGGATATATACTGTGCATCTGTAAATAGTATATCACTAAAAGACAGTAGGTAGTAGGGCTTTCCTTCTGGTATTTTGGAATATCTGTGTATGCCATTTCAATTTTTTGTGCATCTGGAATATCAGAAAGGAGTTGTGCTGCAATATTCTTAAAGGAATACTTGCTAACCTGTGTTAGTCATATTTAAAATTTGATTGTTGGTGAACAAATGAGATATATGTTAAGGCAAGTAAGATGTTGGATTGACAAGCAAGAAGTATCTATCACATTCTGTAAGCTGTATACCTATCAAGTTTGATACCCTTATGTTAAATAATTATATACTGAATATAGACATTTGAGTACCCTCACCATGTTTCCACTTATTACTAAGATTGCTATACTGTATGAAGGTGAGTACTTACCTATGCTACCTATATTTACCTTACTAATGAGCACCTCATAGTCTACATTATAGCTAAACCCAGGATATAGACTGTATTCTCAATAGGTACAAACCTATGCATGTCACTATTCTTAGATAGATAGATGCATGAAAGGAATTAGGTTTATTTGATTAAGCATAGAAAGTACAGCATATATTACCCATGGATATACTTAACTGATGAATAAAAGGTAGATTACCAAATAATTTGGTAAATGTATATAGAATTGTATATACAGTGGAGTAATAAGCCAGGTTTGGGGTGGGCCCCAACAAGCTGAAGTTCCATGCTGCAGTCAAGATTGTGGAGGGCCCGAGCGTGCGAGGGGTCTCCACAATCATGACGAAGGCATGGGACAGAAGCTTGTCTATATATTAAAACACATAGGTGTTTGGGTTATTTGCTTTCAGCTCAGCTCATTAGTCAGCTCATTAGCTAAGATATTTACTTAAGCAATGGTAAGCAGCTGGAACACTCTTTTAGGCACTTAATTCCCACATTTTCATTGGGTGCCTTAACACTTATATAAGCTGATGGTGGCTCTTTTGGGATGCCTCACAACTTAGGAAGGTAGTTCCCACAGTTTGCTTTTCAACCACTTTTTATTGCTCAACAGCCACTGAACCATTTCTACTGATTCTTTTATTTTTGGCTATATACAATAAGACTATATTTAATATTTATTACATGATTCCAGATGAAAATCTCTAAACTATGCAGATAATAAATTAAAATTCATGCAGAATTAATTGAGAAATATTTGAATCAACAAATATCTATTGTGATATTCCACTGCTGTCTTTAGCACTCTTTTAGCAATTCTTTATGCAATATTTCAAGGTATTAGAGAGCAACTCATTGCTTAATTTGATAAATCTAACCTTGAAGGAGTATTGCTGTTTTAATAATGAACAAAGAATATGTATAAGTATCTATGAGTGATGTAAGTAATATGAATAAGGCAGTAATAAGAGAAGACATACCTCAGTTGGGCAAGCATGTACATAACAACTAAGATATACAGGTGTCTATGGTTCCTACTAATAGATAAAGAATATATATCAGTATCTCATCAGGCAAACATATGGTAATGACTGTATTGGAAATAATGTACCTAATAGAAAAGAATATATATCAGTATCTACAAACAAAGTAAGTAATGTAAATTTGGCTGCAATAAGACAAGGACATATAGAGTCAGGTATAGTGTATAAGTAATGACTGAGGTATGCAGTGTATAACAGTAATGACTTATAGAATCTTTGAGATAGGAGTACAATGGGGAAAATAGATAACAATAGGTATGTGAAATGTCTGAAGAGTAAATTTATATGAAATACTATGTAGAGGTATAGATAACCTCCAACAGATAGTTATATATGAAATAATAAGAAGAGTAAATTCAGTGAAATATCATGTAATGTATGGATAACCTCTAATATTTAATACTTTGTTCATCTAACAGCTAAAATGTTGGAGCTAATAGGTTTGCAAAAATAACCTGTTTTTCTTTTGCTTTTATTAAATAATCCTTCAAAATATTAAGGCTTTTAGAAGTTGCAGAGACACTTTCACATTCTTGATTAAACAGAATTGAGTCAAAGTCAGTAATCTTGAAAGAAGGGATATATGCTGCACACCTGTAGATAGGATACCACTAAAATGACAATAGGTAGTAGGGCTTTCCTTCTGGTATTTTGGAATATCTGTGTATGCTATTTCAATTTTTTGTGCATCTGGAATGTCAGAAAGAAGTTGTGCTGCAATGTTTTTAAGAGAATACATGCTAATCTGTGTCAGACATTTTTAAATGTTTGATTGTTGGTGAGTAATGACATGTACATAGGGAATAGCATGGCTTTGCAAAACCTGGTGGGTCAGATGAGTGGGTATGTATGGATATGGGTATGGGCTTTGGGTATCTATGACCTAAGAGATACCTGTTGTAAGCTGTATACCTATCTAACTGACCTGTAGATACATAAGACTGTGATTCTACAGGTATGTTAAGTACTAATACAACATATACATGAAATAAACTCACCCTCAGATGTTCAAAGAGATGAAACAACTGAGGAGAGAGACTATATACAATTGTCTATAATGGCAATGAAAAAGTAAGACATGATATCATAGCAATGGACATACCATCTAAGCTTTTCCAATATGATTCACAGTTTGACAGGTATGGGTATAGGTATGGCTTAGGATACCTATAGGTTACCCATGCCATTTTCTACATATACATCAAGGCAGATAGATATATATAGGTATAGAGTTGAGGTACCCATGGTTTGAAATACTCATATTGATTGTGTCTGCTTAGAACAGGCAGATATATTAATACATTCATTTGTACTTAACTGATGGATAAAAGTCAGATTACCAGTGGAATGTGCTAAATGTACTTAGATAGAATTGGATACACAATGGAGTAATTAGCCAGGTTTGGGGTGGGCCCCAACAAGCTGAAGTTCCATGCTGCAGTCAAGATTGTGAAGGACCCGAGTGTGTGAGGGTCGTTCACAATCATGATGAAGGCATGGGACAGAGGCTTGTCTATATATTAAAACACATAGAATGTTTAGCTTTGTTAGTTTCTAAGGGAATATTAGTCAGCTCATTACAAAGATATTTGCTTAAGCATGACTAAGCAGCTGGAATGCTCTTTTAGGCACTTAACTCTCACACTAAATACTTACCCATTAGGAACTCTTTTCCCACACTCTAAATTCTTTGCCCATAAGGCTGCCACACCTTTCCCTCCTTTCCTCCTCCCCTCATCTCCCCCTCCCATTGCTGCCTCTTGCTTCTTCTATATCTCCTTTATCTCTTTTGCTCTTTCCTTGGCTTTATTGGTGGATATTGCTGAATCAACAAGGAGAAATGTGTGTATATTTAATTGTTATATTTATATCAATCATACTGATCATTTGCATCATCTATACTGATCCTGATCATCAAGCTTCCTTCTGTTCTTGCTGTTGCATTCCCAGAGCTCAGATTACTTCTATCTGAGCCATCCAACCTATTTGAAACAAGATACATGTATGTATTCATTATATTATCATTATTATATCAATTATATTGATTATTACCATCTACAGTGATCTACAGAGCCTCTCTTACTATAGAGCTCTTCATCTGCTGTTGCTATCAAATATCCTCAGCCTAGAATTTCTTTCTTTGAACTTTCCAAATCTAAGATGTATGTATATATTATATATCTTTTTTAACTCAGTTATATTAATTATAATTGTCATAATTTACAGGTCTACACCTCCTTCCACACCATCTCATGGATGAGAGCATAATGCTGAGCATCTCAGTCATGTCTTAGACAGTCCTGAGCACCCTTGCATACCTCATCACTCTATTACAGCTTCTGAAAGTAGTATAGATAATGATGTTGATCCATTCATTGGTGATATGAATGATGCCCCTAATTTGCAGACTGTGCAATATAATGGGAAGACTTATAGACTGCATTCAGGGATGGCAAATCTCTTGAATAATACATCTACATATGATGCTTCTATACCTTCTATGCATCATTCATCTCATGTACGCCAACAATTGGCCAATATTCCTTCTGTCCCCACTGCTCCTATGCGTGGTCGTCGTATTCAGGAACAGTTACCTTCTGTAAATGAAGATATCCTTCCTTTGAATTTACAACAACAGTATGCCAATCTTCCTCCTCTTCATCCTGTGGCTCCTGTTCGTCATAGACAATATGTTCAGCAGTATTCATCTGCTGTAAATCCAGATCATATTGATTATCATAATTCTTCTGATTTACATCAACAAGTAGCAAATCTTCCTCCTCTTCCTACTGCTCCTGTTCATTGTGGACATCATGTTGAACAATATTCATCTGCTGTAAATCAAGATTCTACTACATATCATAATCCTTCTCCTATTGATAATGACTATCATATTCAGGCACAACTATCTGCTGTGGTTCTAAATCCTGTTCCTCATCATAATGAGATGGAAAATGCTCCTGAAAATGATATTTCTCCTGATTTACCAAGAGAGGATGCTCCTAATGATGAAGCTCCTCATAATTTTGAGGAAGAGGATCCTGATACTGTCCTTCCTCCTAATTTAGAGCAACATCTTCCTCCTAATATTCTTAATCTTCATGATTTACCATTAGGTTTACAGCCTATTGATGAAAATAATAAAGAATTTCAGCTATTGGACTTGGGTGAAATGAAATATAAATGCCAAGATTGTCATGCTCTTCATTGGATAGGGGAGAGACGTGCTGGATCATCTAAAACTAATCCAGTATTTGGTGGATGTTGTTTAAGTGGTAAAATAGAACTACCTATATTGCAAAAACCTCCTACTCTTTTATGGAATTTATTCTGTGGCCAAAGTGTTGAAGAAAAATAATTTTGAAAGAATATTAGACACTATAATGCTGCTTTTGCTATGGCATCTTTGGGTGTAAAAGTAGATGACAGTTTAAATACCAGCAATCATGGCCCTCCTGTATATAAAATTCAAGGTGAACTTACTCATAAATTGGGTCAGTTACTGCAAGGAGATGATGGTTCAGCTAAATATGCTCAAGTATATTTTTTGGATCCTGAAGATGCTGTTAGGAAGCATAATTTCAACAACCAAAATCAATTGGATGGTACTATACTGCTGGAATTACATGATTGGTTTCTTGAAAATAATGTGCATGTCAGAACATTCAAAATGGCCTGTGAAAGACTGGAAGGATACAATACCAGAGATATTGAGCGACATTGCTGTATCACTATAAAAGCTAATCAGGATAAATAATGTTGGAATTTGCATACAGAATCTCAGATTGCTGTTGTTATTCAGGATAATATAAACTATGATGATAAATGTGATATTATGGTGTCTCTTCAACAGGGCCAACTTAGGTGGATTCAAGATTATAGTCTCTTTTATCTACCATTATATTATGTTCTTTTATTTCCAAGAGGAGAACTGGGGTGGCATATTGGAATTCCATTAAAGGGAGCAGACCTCACTGAGGTTGAAAATAATCATGAAGAGCCTGAAGATGATCATCCACAACAAAGAGGAAAACAAAAAAGTGTTACTCAAAGAGAGTACCATGCCTATTATATTCATATACGACCTGAATATATAGAGTCAAACCATCTCTTTAGATCAGAAAGTCTTTTCCAACAGTATATCTGTGATGCTTTTGCACAGACTGATCAGGCCTGACTGCTATGGCTGAGATATAATCAAAATCAGATACATGCCAATGTATATCAAGGATTTGTGGATAGTGTTCAAGATAGAATAGATGTTAATATGAATGAGCTGGGCAAGCATTTTATTCTTCCTTCTTCATTTATTGGAGGTTCCTGAAATATGTTTCAACTGTACCAGGATTCTTTGGCTTTGGCCAGATTTTTTTCCAAGCCAGATTTCTTTTTTACAGTCACTGCTAATCCCAGATGGAAGGAAGTGGTAGATAATCTCTTACCTAGACAGAGTCCTAATGACTGCCCTGATTTAATTGCCTGTGTATTTCATGAAAAGATCAAAATAGTATTGCATAAATTAAGTCATGGACTATTAGGAAAATATGCAGGACATGTTTGTACTATTGAATTTCAGAAATGAGGTCTTCCTCATATTCATATTCTTATCTTCTTATCTCCTGATTCACATGTCCATGATCCTCATTTGGTTGATTGTGTTATTTCTGCTGAAATCCCTGACAAGGAGAAACATCCAAGGCTTTATAATACTGTTACTAAATATATAATCCATGGTCCATGTGGTGCTACAAATCCAAAAGCTGTATGTATGAAAGATGGAAAATGTACAAAGGGTTTTCCAAAACCTTTTCAGAATGAAACCATGATGGCTGAAAATGGATATCCTTTATATCATAGATGTGAAGGTCACACATTCAAAATTAATGATCCATGCTCTCCAGTGAATGGAATGGAAATTGATAACTCTTGGGTTGTCCCTCACTCTCCACTTTTACTCTTACTTCTTGAGCATCATGCCAATCTAGAAGTTTGTGTTTCAGTCAAGGCTTTTAAATATATACACCAATATGTATACAAAGGACATGATAGAACAACAATTGGGTTCTGAAATATTGAAGATGAGATTCAGCAATACTTGGATGCATGCTATATATCAGCAGGAGAATCTACTTGGCAAATATTTCGTTATTTTATGCATCAGGTTAGTGTTTTTATTTTTAATGTCAATTTCAAAGCAAGACTCATATATTAAACAAATAGGAAAAGCCAAATGTGGTTCATTTGGTTGTACATTTGCATAATGAGCATATGGTAGTCTTTAAAGGAAATGACAATGCTCAGACATTAGTAAACCAAGGTGCTGCAGGATGCACAATGTTGACTGAATTTTTTGAAACAAACAAAAAGGAAGCTGAAGCAGCTATTCAAAATCCTACCAATGCCTCTACATTAGCATGTGATTGCCTTTATCAAGAATTTCCTCAAAAGTTCTGCTGGAATAAAAAGAATAAAAATTGGGCTATTTGCAAAAGAGGTTTTGCCATTGGTAGAATGTATTTTGCCCATCCAACTTCTGGAGAGCAGTTCTATCTTCGTCTCTTATTGACAGTAGTATGTGGACCAACCTGTTATGAGGATCTTCAACACTTTGAAGGTGAAAATTATGAGACATTTTGAGCAGCCTGTTTAGCATGTGGTCTACTACAGGATGATAGAGAATGGAGTCAATGTTTGGAGGAGGCATCTGTATTTAAGTTGGAACCACAACCTCAACAACTCTTTGTTATTATTCTCAGAGATTGCCATCCCTCTGATCCATTAGCTTTATGAAATCAATTCAAAGTTTCTATTTGTGAAGATTTAGAAAGACACTTTAATCTCAATGAGAATATCACAGCAGATGATATCTATGACTATGGATTATATCTTCTGGAAAATGAATTGAGATCTTTTACAACAGATTTTGGTTTACCAGAGCCTAATAGGCAAAGATGGAGAGCTATGAACTTTGTTAATTTTAATCTACTAATTGCAGAACAAAGAAGATATATTGCTGCAGATCAGAGTCAGTTAGCAAGAGAACATCAAGAAAGACTGAATACAGATCAGAGAAATGCTTTTGATGCAGTCTATAATGCTGTAATGAACAATGAACCAAATGTATGTATTCTATATATATAATAATTAAATAATCATATTTATACATGTAAACCAGTTATTTTTCTTGCATGGACCTGGTGGAACAGGAAAAACATTCACATATAATACAATGTGTTATGCATTATGAGCACAGAACAAAATTGGTTTATGTGTGGCTTCATCTGGCATTGCATCTGTTCTTTTAATGGGTGGCCATACTGCTCACTCTACTTTCCAAATCCCTATAGACCTTTATGAAGGATGAACCTGTAATATTAAGTGTAGATCCCATCTAGCAGAGTTAAATCAAAAGACTGATCTGATTGTTTGGGATGAGGTTCCTATGCAGGATCAAATTTGCCAAGAGGCTGTAGATGCCTCATTGAGAGATATTAGAGTGGATAAACATCCTTTTGGAGGTCTTACAGTTGTCTTTGGAGTTGACTTTCAACAGATCCTTCCTGTGGTTATTAAAGGCAGTAGAGAACAAATTATTGCTCAATGCATTCAATGATCTCCACTTTGGAGATGTATTACTATTCTTAAACTGACACAAAATATATGATTGGAGAATGATGAAGTTGAGTTTGCAAAGTGGCTGTTAGATGTTGGATATGGAAGAAACTCTGATAACTCTGGATTTGTTACTCTTCCAGATGCTATGAAATGTGGTGACACTATTGAGGATCTTATAAAGGCAATCTATCCTTCCATCCATACACTCAATCCCTCTCATTACAATGATGCATTTTTCTCAGAGCAAACAATTCTCTGTTCTCAAAATACAAATGTTGATGATATCAACCAAATAATTCTTAGTCAATTTCAAGGACAGGAGAAGGTTTATCAGAGTGCTGATACTCAACAAAGAGAAGAAGGGGTTGATGGAGATATGGAATACCCTATAGAATTCCTAAATAGTATCAATATGTCAGGATTTCCTTTGTCAAAGTTATGTTTTAAACAAGGAGTCCCATTAATGCATCTAAGAAATTTAGATTCAAAAAATGGTCTTTGTAATGGGACATGTGTTATTCTTATAGGCATGGGACATTGACTTCTCCATGTCAGAATACTTAGTGGTGATCATAAAGGAAAGACTGCATTTATTCCATGTATCACTTTGAGCTCTGGTGCAGAACTTCCATTTGATTTACATCAGCACCAATTTCCAGTCTGTGTTTGCTTTAGCATGACAATCAACAAGTCCCAAGGACAATCTGTCAAACATGTAGGTATTAATCTTCAAACTCCTGTATTTACACATGGACAATTGTATGTAGCTCTATCAAGATGTACTTCAAAATGAGGTGTAAAGGTATTAGTAAAATCTGGATCTGTAGAATTTAAAATACCTAATATTGTATATCCAGAAGTTCTTATAGATTAGAGAATAGAATAAAATTATTTAAAAAGGAGTGAATAAAATGAGGAGTAATAAGCTGGGTTTGGGGCGGGCCCCAACAAGCTGAAGTTCCATGCTGCAGTCAAGATTGTGGAGGGCCCAAGCATGCAAGGGGCCTCCACAATCATGACAAATGCATGGGATAGATGCTTGTACATTTAGAATAAAAGAAACATTTACTTTATTAGGTGAGTGTTTGTCATATGATAGCTGTTGCTGACCTAATGCTTTGTCAACAGGTACTTGCAGCACCTTCGATCATGCCATATTTCCTCACTGGGTGAGGTTCCTGATTGTCTGAATCTTAGACCACACCACCAGGTAGGCTTAGAGTCACCACCAGGCAACACTCACTTGATTTCCTTGCTGCTAGGTGACTCACCAACTCACTGGGTGGACTTGGAGGCCCTGCCCTAGCTCACTGGGTTGCCCTAATTCTTACTGTTTCAGACCCAATGACTTTCATCATGTGTATTAACTGCAGAACAATCATAGAAGTTGGCCTGGTGATAGCAGGTCATGCAATGTTTTGTCATTCTCCTGTTATGTCTGATTCTTTGCCTGCCAGTGTTGGCTTGCATGAATCCTGCCCAGTGACTTCTCCTACTTTGTTTTACTTGCAGGTAGCTAAATACTGCTTACAAATCAAATAAAATTCGATTTCCCGGGTATTTACATGTGTAAGTACCAATCCAGTGCATCAAGGTACCAGGAGTCGAATTGCATAAAGTATGGTGGGCAGGAAATTTGTCCAAGGCACTCTGAAACAACTGTCACAGGACTATGTCATGGTTTCCACTACCCATGATTTTGATTCATGATCTGATTTAACTTTTTACTTTCAATGTGCATGTCTCTGTTGAGATACAGGCTTTTTTGCGAGATTGACATTGTGCTCATTTTATGCATGCTATCTGAAATGGAATGACAAATGTCAGTGAACTGATGTATCTGGCTCACCCTGTACTATGCATCTTGTAATCTAAGGATGACAAAGTCCACTGTTCAGCAATCAACTCCATCACCATTGCCATTCTTGTCAATGTTCCTGCTGATGCCTTACTGTAGACCTTTCATATCTGTATTCTTGAACAGTTGAGCTAAATTCACATGGAGAAACCATTCATCCTGTGCAGGTATCTTCACCATCGTTCCATGTACCCACCTTTTCTGATGTCTCCACTCTCATGCTCCATTCATCGATTATAATGATAATAATGTCACAATGTTGCCTTCCTACAGTGTTCATCATCATGGAGATTTTGTATACTAGAATCCCTGTTTGTGGATACTGAGTGGTGCTGTATCATGATCCACCTTGTAGGTCAGGGTACCATCAACACAGTGCATTGTTATGGATATTGGGTCTGCCAGCTTGGTTCATGATCAGGACATACCTGTGCTCAGTGATCTCATTGTGAGCAGCCACCCACATGTACTTTCTTTTATCTTTGCTTTTCTTCTCATCTCGATACTGTCAGAATAAAACACAATCAAGCTCACAGGGCTATCTAATCCAAGCATTTCTGCTTGGTTATGTCTAGCACTTGTCAGAACCTTCACAGACCCCTCCTAGTGGTCAGAACTCAGTGTTTGAACATGCCCACTGACAACTTGGATCTCATGTATTACTCCAAATGCTCTAATCCTTGATATACTTGCCAGTGAATTACAGTTGAGTTCGTCTGACATGATTTGTGGCAATGCTCACTCTGAAACAGGGATTTTTGTCATTGTGTTTTGTAGTATGATGAGAACTGCCAATACATGAATATGATATATTTGTGTGAGTCATATAAAAGGTGGCATACAGGGTGCAGATTTCTTCATCAGACTACCTCTTCTTTCTTCAATCTACTGAGTACATTACAAACATGGTATTCAACATTTCCAAGCTCCTCCAAAACATTTCTACTCCCACACAGTATGCTTCATCTCATTTCTCACCCCTCCTTGTGTTCATTGTTCCTGTCCCAGCAGAAGTCCTTCTAGGTTCACCATTCGATCACTTTTCTTCAGTCTTTCCTCCCTATACTAAATGCCTGCTAGTCTGATTGTATCAGGACAAGGGTAGGTAACCTCTGCTTTGGATGAACAGCTCATTGAATGTTTTGCCAGATACATCCCCTGTGGAAAATCCACTCCACTTAGTTTGGGATCTACAAGCAATGGAGGTGGAACAGGCCAGAGTCCCAGTGGGCCGGGAGGGCATACTCAGCTTACCTCAGGCTCTACAAAAAACAGCAAGTAGTGGGGGCCCTGAGACCTTCCTTTCATCTTATCTTTGTCCACTGGAAATAATTTATGCTCCTTTGCATCATTTTATAACTTACCTTATATTCATCTTTTCTTCACAGCGAGCAAATGCTTTTAGTGCTTCCCTCAATTTGTGCTACTAGATCTACTTATACTAATATAATTTTATGTTCAGAGGATGCATTTTTTAGTATACTGTGTACAGCTTTAGTTGGTGTATGTGGAATGAACACAATGGTAACCTTGCTAAAACACTTGCATCTTGATGGAGATGAGCACATTGGATCAGACAGGTTTTTGTTTACAAATAGAACATATGCATAGAGAAAATGGTGCCATATTCATGTGACAACTGCATTCAGGTTTCTCACATATATTGCTTGCCTGACATACTTTTTGAAATGATGCATGTGGTACCTATAAGGATCATGATGACTATATGGTGAAAAATCAGGCAAGAATATTGCTAACCAGTGCTGAAAGCAACCTGTAGGTGATTCCACTTGAGCCTTGCCATGATATTCTGTCCAAAAGTATATCCTGATTGCTGTACATCTACAAAGACATGAGCATTGATGAGCCTCAGGGCTCTGTATGCTCCAATTTCATGGATTTATCCTTTTAGTGGACTTTCAGCAAACCAATGATTCCACACAAGCCCATATATACTTTATAGGACTTTTCCGATGCTTTCCCAATGCCAATACCTTGGCAATACCCTGACAACTCCAATTTTGACCTAGAGCTGTGGATTTAGTGCTGCCATTACCACAATAGGACCTAGAGCACATTGCTGACATCTCCGGCATTGCCACATCAAAGCGCACAGGCACAGCCATGCGAGCAGAGCTTCTTGACATTGATCTGGTGACCATAGGGGCTTCATCACAGCAATTTGATGATTTCCACAGCATGAACACTCTTTGGCAACTTTGGAATTAATTGGTTATTGCTGTATAACCATGAGACGTCGACACACATGATACTTTGGCAGTACTCAGTCATTTCCAATGAGTATTCTCAACTCCAACACTATGAATAAGGCATAATCTAATGCCAGAACTACGAAAATCAAAGGTGCAGACATGAATAAGACAGTGCACAGGACCTGCTGTATAGTCAGAAGGTCAGAAACACATATGGTAATGCATAGCCCTTCAGGTATACCACAAGGACGCCATTTTATTTATATCTTACTATATAAACACGGTAATTTCATACTGTACACTAGTTACTCTCTCTATTCTGTTCCCCCACATACACATATCGACTCGTTTACCTCAGTAACTCACCCAGCTTCGACAATACTGATAGTACACATTTAATAGTGATCTCGTTTGCCACAAAGCTGAGCTTGACATAGTTAAAGCCAAGACGCTTCACCACCATCCATTGACTTAAAACCTTGACTCTTGTCATTGTTTTACTTCATTACTGGCATTTACTCAGTGTTAGTAAGTGATAACCGTGCAGTACTCACCTCTTTTAGTTTTATAGGAAAGAATTAGCTTCAATTTCACAAGATCAGATTAGTTTTACAGTTTTCATTTTCACAAGACATTAGCGAACCCATTTGGGTGTCAAGAGCAGACGAATAGTATTGGATAGTTATAGGGCAGCTCTATTGCGAGTGTTGCAAGGATAGGTTTTGAACAGATTTAGTATTGACAGATTGACAGATATAGGGCAGCTCTATTGTGAGCTTTGCAGGAAATAGTATCGACTGGTTATAGGAATTGATTTGACAAGAGATAGGACCAGACAAAGGAAACAAAGTATAGTTTTGGCAGAGATTGACTGTTTATAGGAATTAGGGCAAACAGAATTGTCACAAATAAAGCTGAGACATAACCAGATAAAGCTGAGGCAACCAGAAATAAAGACGAGACCTGCTATTGCACTGCCATAGCCACAGAAACATTGACACAGACCCATACCGAAATGATTAGGAGCTCATTTAATACCAACATAATACCAACAGATGTTTTACACATCCCAGTTTCTTTCCCATCCAGTTTCCCAGTTTTACGACACACACTAGACCAGATAACAGAGACCAAAGGTGACTCAGAGTGTCAGAATCTGTAGTAACTTCTCACGAGACTAGAGAGAGGTCTCCCCCCAAAGACAACAAGCCAGTCAACATAGGACAGCCTGATTCATCCAGTACCGAATACGTATAGTGTTTTGCCAGTGGAATTGACACAAGTACGGAGGTACTCAGAAAGCTCATGCACAAACAAACAACACACCTGAGGTGTGGCTTATGAACAAAACTAGTTGTTCTGTAATACTGACACAAAGCCGAGACACCACTATTTCCATTTTGGTTCTTCGCACAGTGTCACATGCATGATGCCGACCACGTGACACCAGAAATGAATCACCAACTCTCACAGGTTGGCAGAACCCGACCACCAACATACTTGCAGAGACAACTTACCACTGACAACACTCCGAGATGGATACCACTCTATCAATACACTCAACACCATCTGCAGCCTGCCATGGAACCTGTATCCAACTGACTGACATATTGCATATTCACGACAGAGTTTAACGGACACCGAGATGATACCACCACCATATATAATAAGCTGCATGTACCACTAAGTAGTTCCCTAGTTTGTATATCAACTTGGTTTTGCCCTCTTCATAGTCAAGACCCATACTCAACTTTGGTCCTCGACAATCTGTCCAGACCCTCCTCTACTTCTCCCTCATCCTCCGGTCTGCACTCGCCCTCAAGACTTGTCGGCCCCACATGGGAGCCGATGAACAATATAACCAGCTAAGTAACCCCTCCATACTTGGCCATCGGGCACTGACTCAGGGGTGACATTGTCCATAGCTTCATCAATGCCCGTCCCCCCCCTACTGGCTCCATAAGTTCTGCCAGACCACTCCACTCGGGCATGTAGCCTAACAGTATATTCGAACTCAAACCCTTGAGTCGAACAATCAAACCAACCATGTCCTCGACCCTCAACATCCCCAACTCCCCCTCTGGGGAATCCCCTGACCTGTTCAGCTCCGCCTCTGCAGGACCCCGCCCAGCACGATGAGAAACCTACTACCTTTCCGGCTTCACAGCCCGCCAGGCCCCACAAACGAACACCAGACCCCACACCACAGATCCCACCATTGACTCCATCTCAGTGATCACCGGACCCTGCACAGAAAGCCCTGATGAAGGAGACCCACTAGTGGACACCACCTTCCACCAAGATAGAGAACCCCCAGAACAGTCGGAAGCTGAAGATGAAGACCCAGCTGACCGAGGAATACCTGCAGGACCCAGTGGACCTGGAGGTCCAGGCAGACCCAGTGGTCCAGGAGGTCCAGGAGGCCCAGGAGGCCCAGGAGGCCCAGGAGGTCCAGCCCAGCCTGCACCCCCCAACCTGGAAGATGTGATGCTCCAGTTCCTGACCCTCCTCCAAACAATGTCACAAAACTTGAATGCCCCCCATGCCAAGCCAGTCTGTACCAAGGTCAGGGAACCAGCCACCTTCAATGGCTCCGACCCCAGCAAACTCCAGGTGTTCATTGTCTCCCTCCAACTCAACTTCAACAATCATCCGACGGCTTTCACCAATGAAACCCGGAAAATTAACTACATGATCTCCTACCTCACTGGAACCGCACTTGCCTGGTTCGAACCTGACATACTCTGCCCAGACCCGAACAACCTGCCTGCCTGGCAATCCTCATACTCAGCCTTCCTATCTGAGCTGCGCATCAACTTCGGCCCATTCGACGCCGTCGGAGATGCAGAAGACATGCTAGAGAACCTGCGGATGCGTGATGGGGACTGCATCATGAAGTACTTGGTCAAGTTCAACCAATATGCCTCCCTAGTCAGGTACGGGGACAACTCCCTCCACTATGCATTCTACTGCAGACTTTGCACACGAATCAAGGATGACATGGCTCAGCATGGGAAACTGACCACCCTCCGTGACATGCGCTACCTAGCCCAAGAATTGGATGCCCGCTACTGGACTCAGAAAGCCAAAATCACCCATGAAAATTGCTCCTCCTCCAATTCCCACTCCCCCTCATCCAAAGCGAAAGCCACGGACCCTGCTGCGCCTACCACACTGAAGCCCTACGCTGAGAAACTCGGCAAGGACAGACACCTACTTCTGGAAGAAAAGGAACATCGACAAAAGAACAACCTCTGCATCATCTGCAGAGGCAAACATAAAACCGAAGACTGTGAGAAGTGACGCCCATCGGGCACTGCGAAGGGCAGATCAGCCACCACCACTACCACCTCCGCCTCGATCACCGAGGTCAGTGACTCAACCCAGTCGGAAAACTAAAAAGCAGTCCTGTGCCCTCCATGCAAGACCAGGACTGCGTTGACCTCACTCGCACTTTAGAAGAAGTAACCCTCAATGCAGCCTCCCTATCAGACAACTCCCTGACTCTCACCCTGAATGCTTCCGTCAGTACCGACGGAACCATTTTCCCACTTCGTACTCTCATAGACTCGGGTTCCAGCCATTGCTTTATTGACACCATGTACGTAGCACAGCAGAAACTACCCACTAATACAATCTCTCCCTTACAACTCTGCTTGTTTAACGGCTCTGCCGGATCCCTCATCACTAAAAGTACCAAACTCTCTGTCCATTTCCCGTCTGGAGAAATCACCCCCATCCAATTCTATGTCACCACCCTAGACTCATCCTGTAACTCCGTCCTCGGGCACGCATGGCTCTCCCGCCACAATCCACTGATTGACTGGGCTGCAGCCAGCATTACTTTCCAGACACTGACAGGTCCGCCTTCTTCCCCGGCTAATAACAAGCCCCCTACTTCGGCTGATAAAGAGCCATCTTCGACCCAGGTGAACTCTAAGCCACCGCAGGCCAATAAAAGGCCCCACAAAGCCTCCTAGCAGGACTCCATTCCCCTACGAGCCTTTGTACACCTACCCTCCCACTCAACATGCGAAACTCGATAATAAACCCTCGATCTCGCTGGTTTCGGCTGCCGCCTTCCTATGTGCCTGTGCGGAGGATGGAGCCCAACAGTTCACCCTCCAACCCTCCTGGCTGGAAACCAGCGGAAAGTCTGCCGACGTCAGGGCACCCAACTTACTTGGGAGTCCCGGAAGACTACCACGACTTCGCGGATGTCTTCAGCGATTCGCTCTTGAGGAACTATGAGCCCACAGGCCTTACGACCTCAAAATCAACCTCAATGAGGGCGAGATGCCGCCGCTCGGCCCAATCTACTCCCTATCGGAATCCGAACTAAAGACGCTCCGGGAATTCATCGACGACAATCTCCGAAGTGGATTCATCGCTCCCTCCCGCTCCTCGCACGGCGCTCCAGTTCTATTCGTAAAGAAGAAAACCGGAGAACTCCGCCTATGTGTCGACTACTGCATGGCCTCAACAAAATCTCCAAAAAGGACCGCTACCCTCTTCCACTGATCTCTGACCTCCTGGATTCCGCCATGCTCGTGAATCGATCGCCTATACACCAAGCTGGACCTCCGACACGCTTACCATCTGGTGCGCATAGCAGAAGGCGATGAATGGAAGACGGCCTTTCGCACTTTGGTAGAGCTCCTTCGAGTGGTTATCATGCCCTTCGGACTCTCCAACTGCCCCCGCTGCTTTCCAACGCTTCATGTTTGACATCTTCGCGGACATGCTCGACATTTCCATAGTAGTCTACCTCGACGACATACTCATCTACTCGGACAACCCTGCAGACCACCGAAAGCACATCCAGGAAGTCCTGACGCCGTCTTAAGGCTAACAAGCTCTACTGCAAGGCATCTAAATGCGAGTTCCACAAGGACTCGGTCGAGTACCTTGGATATATCCTCTCCCCCGACGGACTCCGAATGGCCGACGACAAGGTCAAAGCCATCACCGACTGGCCCTGCCTGCAAGGTCAAAGACGTCCAAGCCTTCCTCGGCTTCACCAACTTCTATCGACGATTCATCCACAAGTACAGCGAAATAGTCCTACCCCTCACCCAGCTCACCTGAAAGGACACAACTTGGAAATTCGATGACAACTGTGTCCAAGCATTCAAGAACCTCAAGCGCACATTTACACGGGCACTGATCCTGACCCACTGGGCTCTGGACCACCAGTTAGTAGTGGAAACCAACACCTCCAACTACGCCATTGCCACCATCCTCTCCATATTCCTTGATGACAGGGAAATACACCCCATTGCTTTCCTGTCACGGAGCCTCCACGGAGCCAAGCTCAACTACGACATGCATGACAAGGAACTCCTCGCCATCTTCGACGCTTTCAAGCACTGGTGGCACTACCTTGAGGGTTCTGCTACTCCCATTGACGTAGTCATGGACCACAAGAACTTGGAGTACTTTGCCACTACCAAAGTCCTTACCCATTGACAAGTCCACCGGTCCGAATTCCTCTCCCAGTTCAACATCACCATCCGTTTCCAACCCGGATGCCTCAGTGGGAAACCAGATGCCCTCACACACTGATGGGACATCTACCCTAAGGATGGCGACAACCAATACGTGGCCGTCAATCCCCACAACTTCCGCCTGGTCTTCACACAGGAACAACTGGCCAGCTCCCTCCGAGCCACATACCTCGAAGAACCGGTCCTCCATGCCAGTATCATTATGGACACGACCAAACTCCATGACAACATTGGATGTGCACAACCCATGGATCCGTCACTCGCCGAAGGTTTCAGACTCACCACCCAAGACACCTCCGATGCCAACTGCTGGACGCTTGATGCGGCAGGCCTCCTCCGCTACGACAATCACATCATCGTACCAGATGCCGATGACCTCCATCTGCGCATCCTCCAACAGCATCACGACCACATGCTGGCTGGGCATTTCGGTCAGAACCGGACCTATGACCTCATCCAAAGGACTTATACCTGGACCGGAATACGAGAATACATCCACCACTACGTCAAATCCTGCACCACTTGTGGACGCAATAAATCACCATGACACCATCCTTACGGTTTACTCAAACCACTGCCAGTACCTGCGTGCCCATGGGACTCCATCTCTATGGACTTCATCAAGAAGCTGCCGGTTTCCAATGGGTTCACTGCCATCCTGGTTGTCATTGACCAGGCCAGTAAACAAGCTGTCTTCGTCCCCACACATGACACCATCACATCCGAAGACCTCGCCAAAATCTTCATCACCCATGTCTTCGCCAAGCACGGAGTCCCAAACCACATTACATCCGACCGCAGCTCCGAATTCGTCTCCCAGTTCACTCGTGCACTTGCAATGGTGCTAGACATGAAACTCCACTTCACCTCAGGATACCACCCAGAGGCTGATGGCCAAACCGAGTGTGCCAACCAAACCCTAGAACAATACATCCACATCTACTGCTCCTACCAACAGGACAACTGGGACGAGCTACTTCCCCTCGCAGAATTTGCCTACAACAACGCACTGAATGCCTCCACCGGCATCTCACCATTCTTCACCAACAAAGGCTACCACCCCAACATCACAGTACATCCGGAACGTGACCTCACCTCCACACGGGCCCACGAGTTCACGGTCAACCTAGATGAACTCCACCAAGTCCTCCACAAAGAAATCACAAAGGCACAATCCTCCTACAAACAGCAAGCAGTGATGAGG
>JANDKJ010000218.1:0-11878 GCA_028551335.1 Armillaria sp. CMW 4456
CTGGTGTCACATCTGTTCTACTGCTCAGCCTCTCCCTCTTTAATATTCACCTCTGGGAATGTTCTGAACATTGCCTTGAATCTCTGTGTGTCATTGAGGTACTGTATGAGGTGCAGAATGTCCTTTCTACTGTTCAGGATATGTCTGACAGTCATCCTAGTTCCTTGTACACCCATGTTCTGTTGCAATCTGTCACACTCATTCTTGTATGCTGGACATCTCATGAGGTAGTGGTGAACAGATTCATTGGGGTGTTGGCACTTCAGGCATGCTGGAGACTTGATTTGGCTGATGTTGAATAGATGGCAGTTGAGCCTGACATGTCTGGTATGCAGCTGCACTAGTATGCTGGTGATTTTGCATGGTAGGGAGGTGGTCAGTTTCCGATACCGGCATGCAGCTTTCTGGGCAGTTGCTGAGTCGATGTTGTGGAACCTGGCAAAGTGGGGTGAACTTCTCCAGGCCTGGTCAGCCTTTTTCTTCTACTCAGAATAGTACTCCCAGAGTAATGATGTCTTGTTGTAGAGCACTGGCTTTCATAGCAGTGCTGGTATTTCCTGCAGCTTGCTTGCATTGCCTTGGGCTGCTGCTCTCGCTTCTCTATCCACTTCTTTGTTTCCCACAATTCCTTGGTGTCCAGGTATTCAACAAATTCTCAGTTTCAGGTTTGGGTGTCATTGCATTATCATGTCTGTTCACCTGTGAAAGGTGTCTATGATGTGATGTGACCTGGCAACTGGATCTTGCAATCCAGTTGTGCTCTTCTCTTTTGAGGGAGCATATGATGAAAGCCTCTATGTGGCAGTCAGGACCAGTATGCTGATAGGGATAGCAACCCCTCAAGAATATCAGCCAAAGCCAATTTCATCAGCAATACTCTATAATCCAGGGAGGCCATATTGGTATCTGGAGTTCTAGAGCCTACCCGTGGTGTTTCCACCAGAGGGGCAGTGGACCATTGACATGCCAAGTGGCTGTCTACCCATGAAATTGTGAACATAATATGCAATTAACATGATGCAAGGGTCCATGTGAGTCAAATAAACACCTAAGGGTGTGCTCTTCTGTATAGAGTGTAAGCAGTTACATTGCTAAGGGTGACAGCAGGTGGAGCACAAGGCTCAGGTCTTAACAAGACACCAGATGGGTTTTGTTGGCCATGGAGTCAATGTACTTGACACTAGCAGCACTCTACTCAAAGAAATGGGTGTTTATGATGCAATCAGAGGGGAGACATTGATCAGGGATCAACAGGCACAGGAGAGTGCAATGATATCATAGGAGAATGGCCTATGCTCTAGATCTATGGTACAGTGGCTGTACAGGAGAATTAAAACCACATGTGCCCTCAGACCAGTGTATGACAGGGAAGCACATGGAAGGTGCACTCTCCCGAAAACGAGGCTTGGAAAAGGCATGTGTTACTTGGGAATATAAGGAGTACTCTCTGTTGGCCAGGCAGTGAGTCAATTGGACTCAAATCCGATGGCCAAAAGGGACTGAGTCAGAATGACACTAGAGGGAGGAGTTTCAGACCCACAGGGGGAGTGCTCTATGGTGCATGGACCATTGCCAAATGTGTAGATTCAATTTGTAATGGAGAGCACATATAAATACAGTAGATACAGAGTAGAATACAAGCTTCAGGCCCTCTCTGTGTAGTGTGTAAGCAAAAGTTGACACTCTCAGTTGGTTCAGTCAGTAGTTTCGAATACAGAGTTTGGTGCACATCAGAAAAGTCTGTGTGAAGTGTGATCAGCTCTAAAGTCATTTAGGGGATGTTAGGGAGGACAGAGCACTTGCGCTCTTGTGTGTGAAGGGTTTCTTGTGATGCGTGAAGCTACAGTTGGCAGAGGTTCAAACCCTTTGGCTTGTGGGACGGTGTTTTTGTGTTTTAGGTTTCTCTGACTCGGCACAGGTTCAAACCCTGTGGAGTTACAATCAGTTAGGAAGCTAGAGTGCATTGGTTCAAACCCAGTGGCTCTTGTGGATTGGATTTGGGAGCATCTCTTGGGAGAGCACATTGGTTTTGGGTTAGTTTTGTGTGTTTTGAGAGCGAATTGCATTGCACTCTGTGTTACGATTTTTACCCCTATTCCAACCCTAACCCAGACATTCCCCCACCATCGTCACCGACTCCAACCCCTATCTCATGTTATCTACGAATTGGTGCTTAACTCCACTCATCCACTCACTTTGCCTTGGCTTCTCGCACGAATTGAGACTCTCCTTTGTACTTACCATTCACTGACACTCACCTGTTCACACCGGCCACTTCTCTATGAACAAACACTGTCGCCACACAACGTATGACAGTAGTATACAAACCGTGTATTTAAGTAGGATGCTCATGCTGGTATAAACCTGCTTCGAGCTAAGTTATAATATACCAACTTATGCTTGACACTCACCTCGCTCAAAGCTAAAGCACTAAGGACTTAGCCTCGTCTTCACACTAGTCGACAGCTTCACCAGGAATACTTGAACGCAAAGTAACCAGTTGTTTGTTGTTGTTAGAGTCACATGAAGTTTGGGTCTAACACTCTGCATCTGGGATGGTGCACTTGTGTTATTGCCTTTGAGGCCCAGTGACAAAGTTGCCACCTCCTGTAGTAAAAGTCTTTAGACTCAGAGAAGTCTAGAAAACCAGAGAGCACATCTGTTTGAAGCATATTCAAGGCCTTAGAACTTGTCTTATCAATTCTACTGCTTGCTTCTATCGCATTATAATCCCCCATGAACTAAAGAGTGTGTGGTTGTAGCATCGAGGGTTGGAGTGTGATTCAGAGTCTGTAGTCTCTGCTCACATTTTGAGTCCTTTTTGGCTGCGTGCAGTGACTTGCCTCTTCACCATAACTAATGGGTGGTAAGATGGTGGGGATAACACCATCTTTGCCAACCTGCCACTATGTGAAGCTAACCCAACCGTGGAATCAACTTAAGCCGACTAGAGTGTTATTCTCTATGTTCACCAACATAGGATTTAGTCCTCTTGAGCCTCTATAGCCGATTAAAGTTATAGAGCTACAGTTCAGCAGGTAGTGCTTTCCCATTCCCAACCTTAGGGTTTACTAGTATGTACTCTGAAGAGACACCTATGCAGATTCCCCATTGTGTTGGATCTACATCTTGCCAGATGCATCTGTATTCCTGTGCTAGGGGACAAGTAGAAACTCAGCACACTACTGACTAACCAAAAGGGCATGGGGGAGGTTGCTCCCCCATGAAACCCTAACCTGGAGTGTCCTGTCCTAAGTGCTCTTTACTGACTCAGGGGAGTTATATACCCCTACAGAGTTCAAGACATGAAGGTCAGACAGTTGTTACCAATATTCTCCAGAGAAAATCCCCTATCCCATTCCTGAGAGGGTACTATGGGTCCAGCATGCTGGAACATCCAAGTGACATTCCCAGAGGCTGATTGGGGTCATGTTGTTGGTTAAGGACAAGTAGGGCAGTAACATGGTTTCCCAGTGCACTGGGCTTAAGATGTGCCCTCAATATGTGTTATGCCTATCATGCTCATTCAGTATGTCTGCTTCCTGTGGACCTGCTTGTCCCCAACTGATGATGTCATTGCAATACCAGTGGGGTATTGGCATTTACTTCCAATACACTTGCAGTTTCTGCACCATGCAATGGTTTGCTTGATGGAAAGTTGGGGTATAACCCATCTAGGAGGAGATCCAGGTTGGGGCTCTTTCCCCTATGTACTGCCTTTCTGAGGTTCATACTGCCTATGATTTCTCTCCCAACATGCCACGTGAAAGGTACCACCACTAGGATGGCTAAAGGTCTACCTAGGTACCACCAGGTTAGGGCCAACCAGTGCCCCTCCTCACATGTACCATTTCAGGAGGGAGTAAACCCCCCCCTACTCAGGTTTTCGAGATTGGTGCAGCCTCCTCAAGACCATGCCTCTTTGATAAAGTCCCTCAGTTTCTTTCCAGTTACTGGCAAGATGCACCCAGCATGCTTGTCATCGCCCACATCTCACAGACATTTGTGCTTCATTAGTTTCACTAATGTGAGGCAACTTAGGGGAGGAAGATCGCTACTTCTTCCCTGGTGGGGGACTGAGTGTAATTAGCCTACTCAGAAGATGGTCAGCAACATCCATAAATCCCTAAATCCACCTGGCTACTAGCCACACCCATATTAACCTATTGTCATTAGGTACTTATAGGCTCACCATGAAAAGGCTGAAGCGAAGCATGCTGATGATTCAGAGTACTTGAGTGGATGGCCAACATGAAGCTGACCTCCTGTGTTATGGTCAGTGGTGTCATAACCACTCAGTGTTTCCACCATCAGTGAACCCTGTACTCGAGAGGAGATGTGCAAGAATCAACAGATTCATTCAGAGAATGATTTGGTACTGATGAGCAGGACCCTGTGAGAACCACCATAGGCAGTTTCCCACAGAACTGACATGTTGGTTTGGTTGGGTTTCCCCTCCCAAACATTCCTGGTCTTTTCAACACCAAGAAGAACTGGTCCTCAAGATGCTTACTAGGATACAACCAACACTCCTTTTCCTCCAATAGCCTGCTTAGGGAGGTGTGATACCTCTCTGAGCCCATCCTGATTCCTTTAATCCCATACTTGTGCTCCAGGTAGGAGACAGCTGCTTTAAATGGCTTTTCATTATCTGTGACTATTAGAGATATACAACCCCATCTACAGATGATGTCTTCAAATAACCATTCCACAATAGCTTGTACTGATTTGCTCACTAAGGTCCATCCCTCCATCCAGCTTGTAAGAGCACATTGACCATGAACAATATATTTATGGTGATTCAATGCCTCTGGCATATGCATGGTATCTGCATGCAATACCTGGAATATTGAAGGTGTAAAGGTCACTGTTGGTGGAGCCTTTATTATTGTTTTCTAGCACTGTTGGCAGATCTCACAGGTGCTTATGAACCATGTGATATCATGCTCCATTTCAGGCCACCAAAACCTCTCCTTTACCAACATCTTCATTGTGTACATTCCCCTATGACCCAGCTGATCATGTGCTGCCTTCATGATATACATGTGTTTCTCTGGATATATTACAAGCTTGTATTCAGACTCTAAGTCTCTTCTATACAATTTGTCCTTATCCAAAATGAAATTCTTTGCATATCTGATGAAGTTTCAATACTGGTCATCCTGAAATCCCAGAATCCTCTTTGTAGGATCCTTTTGCCATTCCACCACTTGTGGGAGCTCCTTATCCAATATTCTAGCATATTTACTCCTGTGTTCTTCATCATAACCATCTGCATCAGTGTATTCAGCTGCATCTGGTAACAATGGGCCAGCATTGTAAAATACTGAGTAGGATTCCCTGTGCTCTGTAGCTTCTCCTATTATTTAATCCTCATGGAAGTTCCTGACTGCACATGCAAGGGTAACATAGCCATGTTGTGTATCTATTTGATCTTTGAAGTCAGCTATGTCCTTCACCTCATCACTAGTCTTGTTTATGAACTCCCATGGCTTTTCTTCCACTCTCTCCTCTTCATCTTCCAGATTCAAATACTCCTCATCTCCTGGCTGAAACTCCCTCCTTGGTAATCCATCTGGAGCATGGCACTCTCCTGGAATATGAACTAGTGTGAAGTGGAACATGAGAATTGACTCAATCCACCAATTAATTGCTGTGTTAGGAACCTCATCTGGGTTCCTTAGCATTCCTGCAATGTATTTCACATTGGTTTCCACAACCAAGTTTCATACTCCAAAGAGCCGATGCCTACATGCATGGAGCACTCTGAACAACCCATACAACTCCTGTTTCAGTTGAGAGAATCTGGCCTCATGCTCATTGAGCACAATCAATCCAAAACATGCATATCTCCTTCTCTTTGGATTTTCTGGGTCAACCTGGCAGATATAAAATCCTACAGCTTTGTAAGACATATCCACACTAAGTATGACCTCTGAATCTAACTCATAGTCAATGGGCATTAAGGAGGGACTGTTTTCAAGTCCATCCTTAAGCATCTCCATCACCTTCTCCTGTTCTTTGCCAAATTCAAAAGGCACTTTGAGATGAGTCAACTTGGTGAGTGTGTCTGCCTTCTTTGCATAGTCTTTGATAAACATATGATGCACTCCAACCATTCCAAGGAAGGAGCACACATCTCCAAGGTCTTTACAAGGTCCCCAGTGCATGATTACCCCTACACAACCCATTTCTGGTTTCCTCTCTTCATATGTACAACAATAGCCTACCACCATTATCTCTGACACACATAATACTGCTTTATGCCCAGAGAAGGTGCCACCTGCATATTTCATGTGTTGTACCACTCTATTCAAGTTCTGGAAATGCTCCCAGACAAATCTCCTAATACCCTCATTCTCAGGTATTGTCTCATATCCTCCATCCTTAGTTTCATAATGTGTTTTTGGGCCTCAAACTGGCACATCATCCACATAGGGAATAGTTACATGGGGTACCTCATCCTGTGAAATGTATGTCACATCATCATGGAATATTGGCACTGAGTTTGTCCATCCCATGGGTAGTGTAACCAGCCAGAGCACTCCAAAAGGTGTCTGGAACATTGTTAAATCCCTAGACTTCTCATCCAGTGTGCACTTGTCATATCCCACATAGAGATCTAATGTCCCTCCACATGCATGCCCTGCAAAGTGTTCTGCCAGCTCATTCATAACTGGGGGTACTCCTGAGTGCTTTATGGTGACTGCATTCAAGGGTTCCAGACTATGAACAAGCTGCAAACTCTTCCCATCCTTCTTCACCACACAAAACCAATGTGAACAATATGAGGAGTTCAAAGGCTCATAAACACTGGCTTCTATCTTGGTTTTGATAATTTTACACACCTGGTCAAAGATCCCAGGTGGTATGGGTATATTCTTCTGAATCCAGGGAGTATGCTCAACTGCAGGGATTGTGACTGGTGGAAAGTATTCCTCTTTGAAATGTCCACTCTCTGTGTCATCCCATGCAAATCCTTCATTCTGAATACACATAAATTCATGTAGGAGCTTGCACTCTTCAGGCCACAAGAAATCCTCTGAGTGTACTTTCTCAATGATAGCCTCGTGCTCCTCTGTATATCTACCAGTTGGTGTGTATTCAGAGGGATGTGCTCTCAAGGCTGGCATGTCCCTAAGTGGATCCCCTATGATTTCGCTTACAATCCTGAACTCAGAAGGGAGTCCTCCCATGATGGGCTTAATGTTCTGAGCCACAGGCTTGTATTTCTTTGTTGCAAAGACCTCTTTTACAGGTCCTACAATTGGAGGAGCACACTCTTCAGGGAAAGGTATTTCTATTACCTCTGTGATTTTTCCACAGCCCTTGCATGCTTCCCTCCTAGTTTTTATTTGTTTCAGTGCCCCAAAGTACAAGGATAGTGTCCTGTGCATTTGTTCATCCTCACCACACACTGTTGCACTTGCAGCTGCATAAACTGCTTTTAATTCATTCTTTTCAAAACTTAGTGGATTTTCTGGCTTTGCATAGCCACTGATCATCAGATCACCACCTCAATTGGGTTCTATTATTATTGTAACATCTCCTTGGTCTTTGACCAAATCATTGATTATTGAAAACCCTCCTCAACCTCACATGTCATAAACCTCTTTTGTCCTCTTGGAAAAGTAGGTATCATCGCAGAGCATGCTGAAGAGGCAAGTTGCTGCGTGCAGCCAAAATGGACTTGAAATGCAAGCAGGGACTACAGACTCTGAATCACACTCTAACCCTCAATGCTACAACCACACACAACAACCACACACTCTTTAGTTTGTGGGGGATTATAATGTGATAGAAGCAAGCAGTGGAATTGATAAGACAGGTTCTAGGACCTCAAATATGCTTTAGACGGGTGTGCTCTCCGATTTTCTAGACTTTTGTTACAAGAAGTGGTGACTTTGTTACCGGGCCTCAAGGCAATATCACAAATGCACCATCCCAGATGCAGAGCGCAACACAATTCACCCTTAAAACAGACAAAACTAACCCAAACACAATGTGCTCTTCCAAGAGACGCTCCCAAATCCAATCCACAAGAGCCACTGGGTTTGAACCAATGCACTCTAGCTTCCTAACTGATCGTAACTCCACAGGGTTTGAACCTGTGCCGAGTCAGAGAAACCCAAAAACACAATAACACCGTCCCACAAGCCAAAGGGTTTGAACCTCTGCCACTTGGGAAAAAGAGTGCAAGCTAATCAGCCCAAAGGGTTTGAACCTCTGCCAACTGTAGCTCCATGTATCACCCGAAACCCTTCACACACAAGAGCACAAGTGCTCTGGCCTCCCAAACATCCCCTAGATGAACTTAGAGTTGATCACACTTCACACAGAGCTTTTACTGCTGTGAAACAATCTCTATATTCGAAGTCTCCCCCTGCACCGAGCTGTGAGTGTCAACTTTTGCTTACACACTACACAGTGGGTGCCAGCTGGGAACCTGCTATACTACTGTGTGTCTACCATATTTATATGTGCTCTCCATTACCAATTGGATCTACATATTGGGTAAAGGTCCATGCACCATTGAGTGCTATTCCTGCATGTCTGAAATGCCTCCATCCAGCATTATTCTGACTCATTTCGGTTCAGCTATCAGATTTGAGTCCGACTGAGTCACTGCCTGTTTAGCAGAGAGTCCTTTTTATATTTCTGAGCAGCATGTGCTATTTCTGAGCATCATTTTCAGGAGAGCACACCTTCCATGTGCTTCCCTGTCATCACCAGTCTGAGGGCACATGTGGTTTTAATCTTCCTGTACAGCCACTGTGCCATAGGTCTAGAGTGCATGCCATTCTCCTATGATATCATTGCACTCTCCTGTGCCTGTTGATCCCTGATCAATGTCTCTCCTCTGATTGCATCATAAACACCAATTTCTTTGAGTAGAGCACTGCTAGTGTCAAGTACATTGCCTCCATGGCCAACAAAACCCATCTGGTGTCTTGTTAAGACCTGAGCCTTGCACTCCACCTGCTGTCACCCTTAGCACTGTAACTGCTTACACTCTATACAGAAGAGCGCACCCTTAGGTGTTTATTTGGTTCACATGGACCTTTGCATTGTTTTAATTGCCTATTATGTTCGCAATTTCATGGGTAGACAGCCACTTGGTGTGTCAATGCAGAGTTCAGGTCCCTAATCCTGATGGTCTGACCACCATCTGCTGTGTTGTAAACAATGCTCATTGTGAGTGCATCAAATGGTCTTCCTAGGAGGATGTCATAAGCTGGATCCTTGATGATATGTACCTGTAGATATACAGTAATATCACCAAATAGAAATGGAATATTTTTCACCATCCCTAGGGACATCTCCACCTGTTTGTTTGCTGACTGCATATTTATGACTTTATCTGGATCATAGATTAACCCAAGCTTCTCAGCCATTCTGCTGGACATAGACACAATCTGCAAGCCGGTATTATACAGGCTTTTGAAACCCTCAGCCCTATTGATGTAAAGAAACACAGAGTGCAAGCCCTGTGAGTCTTTTGCAACATACACCTCCCTTGAAGTCTCTCCTATTTCCTCTGCATCATTCAAATACTGCTCGAACGGGTCCTGCCAGACAAGTGCTCCCTTTGGTACACCATTCCTGGCTTCTGTGGTCACCATGAAGTTTCCAACAAATGGTAATTCCACAAGGGTACTGCTCCCTTGGGTAGATCATTGTCTTCTTCTTCCATTTCCATGAAGGGGAAGACTTGCTCCAGCTCCTCCTCTCAATCTGACTCCTCTTCCTCTCCCATTACCAATCCTACATGACAAGTATCTCATTGCTTGGATTTACCAGGGGCAACCCTCTTTATCATCAATTCCTGCTTTACAGCACCTCCAATCTTTGAGAGTGCAAGGAGTTCTCCAACCATCACTGAGATAGGAGAATCCATGAGTCTCTCCAATACCTCTGGCAGACTGCCATGCTCCTCAACTGGGGCCTTCAATTTATATGCTGACTGCTTCTCTTTAGCCACACACAGTACAAAACCCATCTTTTTGGGGGGCTTTCTCAATGTTATTTCAATGTATGGTTTTCTATACAAGGGACCTCCCTTTCTGCTGGCATTTATCACATCAGGTAGACCAGTATACTGCATAGTTGGTTCCTGTGTGCTACTGTGCACAGCAGGTATAACCTTAGGTGAGAGGTCCATCCTCACCCACTTCTGGCTGCTTATCTCAATGTGCTCCTTGTCAGAATCAGATGGGTCATCATCACTCTCAATTCTTGCCACACTTCTCCTTTTTGGTTTTGCATCCTCCAGGGGTGATGGCGAACCAGACCTGGCAACTCCACTAGTCTTATATTGGCTCCCTCCTGCCTTCATTGAACACCTAGAAAAACCCTGTCCCCTATCCTCAGCATCTGGAATTTCAGCCAACAGATCCTCCTGTGGAAGTCCTTTACTATGAGTTCTCATGCTCAGGTCTGCCTGCATTCACATCACATACACCTGCCTTTCCAACTCCTGCTTTTCCTGAAGGAGTGCACTATAGCCTCTGGGTACATGGAACATTCCTGGTGTCAAGGTGGTGTTTATTACCACATTTTGGCTATGTACCTTTCCAGCCTTAGCACATGCATAATACTCATCCATGCAATCATTTACATAAGTCCCATGAATGTCCTTTGGAATCTCTCCCCCTCCTGGCAGGTGCAGCCTCCCATCCACAATCTCTATCTTCCCATTCTTTATATATGTGGCCTTCACCAGGCACTCACTCAAGATGTGCCCATCCATGTCTCCACAAAAGAAACACACACACAAGTGGTTATGACTGAAATGATTCATTCTATTCAAATCATATGATGGTGTGGATGGTCAACTCACTTGCTGCTGCAAGAAACTCAGAATACTTTTCTGATTTTCCAGCATAGCCTTCTCCATGCTTGCCAACCTCTTGTCTGTAGTAGTGCTCTGCTGCTCCATGAAATCCTTCATGAGCACCATTACACTCCCCATCTCCTTCTGTTCCTCTGCTATTGAGGTGTTGCATGCAGAGGTCATTGACCTATGTTATTTGCAACTCAATCCTGTTATTACTGGTCTACTCCTTGCTTCCTTTTGTTTTTGGTCCATTGACAAAAATACTCCTTGTAGTACAAACATGCCAGCATCCATAACTTCTTGTGAAGTATATGGATTTGTGAGGTCTCTCTTTGTCTTTCTAACAGAGGAGACAAGTGTTCTAGTTGTATTTTTATTGATCTATACAATTTGTCTGACACTGGGGTCAGAAACACATCCACCAACTCCTGATTGGAGAGTACTTTGTCAAAAGCTGTAGCCAACACTTGGAATTCTCTTTTAAATTCCATGAACTGACTCTTATTTATCTGAGAGATATCATAATGTCTCACCAGAGGTTTCCACTCCAAGACAGCATCTCTATCATCATCTTGAGCTCCATCATAGCAATCCATCACCATGCTCTTGAATTCCTTATATGTCCCTGCCCCAAACTTCTGTAAAACCTTCCACTGCCACTCTATCTTTATGTCTATATAGATGAGTGCAGCCTTTTTCTTCTCATTCCCATCCTGCACTGAATGTTTATCAAAGAGCACTTTGAGTCTGGAGAAGAACCTTTTGAGTTCCTCTGGATTTGATGAGCTCTTGAATCTTGATGTCAATTGTTCATTTGGCCTTGGCATAGATGTAGCCATTTTCACAATGGGCTGACTTGTAGAGGTCTGCTGGTTACTGGGGTTCGACTGAGTCAAATTTTGGTTGGCAGTAGTTGAAGACTGACTATTGGGGTTTGTCAACTGTTAGATCAACATTGTTGCAATAGGTTGCAAGCTCGAAGGAGCATTAGATGTTAAGTTGATTAACTCAGATTCACCAGTTGGAGACCAGCATTGAAAC
>JANDKJ010000219.1:0-71743 GCA_028551335.1 Armillaria sp. CMW 4456
AGTGTGAATAAGGTCAATGCAGTCCTGGTCTCACACAGAGGGCACAGGACTGCTGCTTAGTTTTCTGATTGGGTTGAGTCACTGTAATGATCATGCCATGGAGTCCATAGACATCAACTTCAACTGCATACTCCAACTGGACTCCAACAGACTAACTCCATGTTTCATTATCAATTTCCCTTCATATTTCAATTACTAATTTCACATAATTCATTTATCATACCTAGACTCCATTCATGGTAGCAAATAGGTGTTATATCAGAGTCCACAGGTTTCCTCAACTCCTCTAGATACAGACTATTCCAGACTACTTATCTAGACCCTGATTCCACAGACTCTGTTCTAGTATATAAACAGTAGAACTACTTGTACATACTTCAGTGCGAATATCATCTTGGTTCAGCCTAATACTCTCTCTCTCAGCCTTCAAGCCTCATCCTCTAACCTCTACTATATTCCATGGACTCCGACTCTGTGGAATTAACCCTTGATCCCAGTAGTATCAACTCTGCAGACTCCATCCGCAATCCACTCCAGTCCTCAACCCAAGGGCGATGTTGCTAATAGCTTTGCCAAGGGTACATGCACTCTGCAGACTCCACTACGTGCATTCCATCTTATCTTCTATTGGCACGATCCTAACAGTATATTCAAACTCAACCCCTTGAGTCGAATTTAGTAGACATGTCAACTACAATCCTTGAACAAGCTGAAACCTCCACCTCAGACAAAACCTGTCCATGCTACTCCATGGCCAATATCCTGGCCTCTGCCTCCAAACCAGATGAAGATTTGTTTGGTGCAGACTCTGCCCCTTCCCAATGTTCCCATAGGGAAACCTACACCCACAGTGGCTTCACAGCCTGCTGATCCAAATTCAACCTGGAATCCCCCAACCCCTTTTCCAATTCCACTACCTCTGCCAATGGCCATGGTCATGTCTGACACCGTCATCTAACTGTTGAGGAGGCAGATTTTGCCTCCACCCTCAAAGGGCAGGATGATGATGAGCCAGACACTCCCAGCAACTGCAATCCACTTCTGTGGGGCTGAGATTGCCAACCTGAAGGTGGCCCACCAAATCCAGGTGGCCCCAGAGGACCAGGCAGCCCTGGTGGACCAGGTGGACCAGGTGGCAATCCTCCCAATCCTCCTAACCCTCCTAATCCTCCCAACAATCCCAACAATGAGGCCCAGCTTCTTGCTGACTTCATGAATTTAATCCATGGGTTAACCAATCAGTTCAATAATCCCCCACAATGTCCAGTCTGTACAAAGGTTAAGGAACCTGACACCTTTGATGGTGCAGACCCATGGAAACTAAAGGCCTTCATTGTCTCCCTCCAGTTGAACTTTAATGACCAACCAGAAGCTTTCTGGGCAGATGCTGCTAAAGTCAACTATGCCATTTCCTACCTGTCCAGAGTTGCCCTTGACTGGTTTGAACTGGACATCCTCCAACCCAACCACCTCAATCCCCCAGCCTGGACCCATTCCTATGCTGCATTCCTTGCAGAACTCCAGAATAATTTTGGCCCATTTGATGCCATTGGAGATGCTGAAGATGAACTGGAAAATCTTTGCATGTGAGACAGTGACCAGATTATGAAGTATATAGTCTGTTTTAACCAGCATGCCACCATCATTGGATATGGTGACAATTCCCTCTATCATGCCTTTTACTGTGGACTTTGTCCATGAATCAAGGATGATATGGCTCATCACAGTAAGCCTAACAATCTACAGGATATGCGTAATCTGGCCCAGGAGCTGGATGCCTGCTACTGGACCTGGAAAGCTGAGATTTCCTGGGAAAACCATGATAGGCCCTCTAATCCCTCCTCTTCTTCCTCCTCTAAATCCAAGAATTCCCAATCTGGCAACTCCTCCATGGCCCCAAAACCATCCAACTTGGGATCTTCATCCTCCTCCAATTCCTCAGGCACCTCCAAGAAGCCCTATGCTGACAAGCTAGGCAAGGATGGCAAGCTCACACCTGAGGAAAAGGAATGTTGCTGCAAGAATGATCTCTGTATGTTCTGTGGTAACAAGCACAAGACTGAGGACTGCAACAAGCAAAAAGCTGTGGCTGCAGCCTGTGGCCATGCAGCTGAAGTTGCTGAAACCACTGCCTCTATTGAACCGGCTCCTGTTGAGTCAGAAAAATAGAGAGCAACCCTGTTTCCTCCATGCAAGGGCAGGGTTGCATTGACTGTCATTGCACCATGGAGATCATCACCCTCAATGCTGCTGCTCTTTCCAACCATTCCTTCACTGTATCCCTATCCTCTGAAGTTGATTCTGGATCAGAATCTGATGGATCTTCTATTTCCACTATCTTACATTTTCTTGCTCTTATTGACTCAGGTTCAAGCCACTGCTTCATTGACTCTAAATATGTTGAGGACTATAATCTCTCCACCACTTCCATCTCTCCTGTACAACTTCAGCTCCTTGACAGCTCCTCTGGATCTCACATCTCCCAATCCATTACTCTCCCTGTCCAGTTTCTGACAGGAGATGTCTTACCCATTGACTTCTATGTCACTCATCTAGATTCATCCTGTAACCTTGTCCTGGGATACAACTGGCTCTCCTGCTTCAATCCATTGATTGACTGGGCAGAGAACAGTATCACTTTCTGCCCAAAGCTATTTGGTGTTTCTCATTCCCCCAGTGCTCCTGCAGCTGATGACACAGCAGTGCCAGCTTGCCTGGACCCTTCCGGTCCACTCCCATCCAGTCCCACTCCGAGATCCTGACAGACTCTGCTGCCTTTCAAACCCATTTATTCCTATCCCTCCATTCCATTATTCTCTGCTTTGGTCTCACCCAAGATATCTATTATCTCTGCAGCTGCTTTTGTCCGAGCCTGCACAGAAGAAGGTGCACAACAGTACACCCTTCAACCCTCTCTGCCAAGTATTAGTGGCCAGGCCTGTCTCCACTGGCCCCATGGATTTATCTGATGTCCCACCAGAGTATCATGAGTTTGCCAATGTATTCAGTGATTCCCTATCTGAGAAACTCCCTAAACATCACCCATTTGACCTCAAAATCAATATTGAGGAAGGCACTTCACCCCCACTTGGACCCATCTATTCCCTCTCAGAATCCAAACTCAAAGCTCTACATGAATTTATTGATGATAACATCCATAATGGCTTCATCACTCCCTCACGTTCCCCCCATGGAGCTCCAGGCTCTTGTCAAGAAGAAATCTGGTGAACTTAGGCTCTGTGTAGATTTCCATGGCTTGAACAAAATAACCAAAAAAGACCATTATCCACTTCCTTTAATCTCTGATCTTCTTGACTCTGCATGCTCTGCATGCCTGTACACTAAACTCGACCTCTGCCATGCCTACCACCTAGTCTGCATAGCTGAAGGAGATGAATGGAAAACTGCAGGTGGACACGTTATGGATCCTTTGAATGGCATGTCATGCCAGATGGACTCACCAATGCCCCAGCAGCCTTCCAATGCTTTGTCAATGAAATCTTCTCTGACATGCTTGATGTATCTGTTGTTGTCTACCTTGATGACATCCTCATCTACTCCAATAACCCTGCAGAACACCATGAACACGTACATGAAGTCCTATGCAGACTATGAGCTAATTCACTCTATTGCAAAGGATCCAAATGCGAGTTTCACTGGGATTCTGTGGAATATTTAGGCTACATCCTTTCTCCTGAAGGCTTACGTATGGCTGAAGACAAAGTTAAAGCCATCATTGACTGGCAGTACTGCAGAAGGTTAAAGATATCCAATCATTTCTTGGTTTTGCTAATTTTTACCATTGTTTTATCCATGAATATAGTGAAATTGTCTTGCCTGTAAGGGTATTCCATGGAAATTTGATGATGACTGCCTGGCTGCATTTAATGAGCTCAAGCAGGCATTCACTCATGCTCCCATCCTTACCCACTGGATTCCTCAACCACCAACTGGTTGTGGAAACTGACACATCTGACTATGCTATTGCTGCCATCCTCTCCATCTACCTCGAGGATGGTGATATCCACCCCATTTCCTTCCTGTCCCATAGTCTCCACAGAGCTGAACTCAATTACAATACCCATGATAAAGAGCTTCTAGCCATTTTTGAAGCCTTTAAATACTGGTGTCATTACCTCAAAGGTTCCACAGACTCCATTGATGTTGTCACTGACCACAAGAACCTCAAGTACTTCTCCACTACCAAGATTCTTACTTGATGACAAGTACAATGGTCTGAATTCCTTTCCCAGTTCAACCTGGTAATCTGGTTCTGACCGGGGAAACTAGGTGGAAAACCAGATGCACTCACTAGACGATGGGATGTCTACCCTAAAGAGGGGGATAGCCAATATGCCCAAGTCAATCCTCATAATTTCTGTCCTGTGTTCACTCAAGAACAGCTCTCTGCCTCCCTCCATGCTACCCTCCTGGAAGGTCCAGTACTCTGTGCTAGTGCTATCATGGATATTGATACCCTACACTCTGATATCAAGCAAGCACAACCCATGGATCCTGTGACCTCGGAAGGTTTCTGCCTTGCCTCTTCATCCAATCCCTCTCAGTGGTCCATGGACAAGTCAGGCATTCTATGCCTTGACAATTGCATATATGTCCCAGAAAATGTGATCTCCATCTGCATGTCCTCCAGAACCATCATGATCATATCCTGGCAGGTCATTTCAGCCAAAACTGCACCCTCAAGCTGGTCTGCTGGAATTATACCTGGCCACAGACTGTGAATTTGTTCACCACTATGTTAAATCCTGCACAACATGTGGCTGCAATAAAACACCTAGACACTATCCATTTGGTTTGCTCAAACCCTTGCCTGTACCGTCTCAACCATGGGATTCCATCTCCATGGACTTCATTGAACAGCTCCCAGAATCCAATGGATTCACTGCCATCCTAGTAGTCGTTGACTGTGCAAGTAAGCAAGCCATATTCATTCCTACCCATGATACCATTAACTCCTTGGAACTCACCCAACTCTTTGTGACCCATGTCTTCTCCAAGCATGGTGTCCCCAACCACATCACCTCTGACCATGGATCTGAATTTGTCTCCCAATTCATGTGTGCCCTTGCTAAAGCCCTTGATATGGAGCTTCACTTTACCTCTGGATACCACCTGGAAGCTGACAGACAGACTGAATGTGCTAACCAAACTCTGGAGCAGTACATCTGTATCTACTGCTCTTACCAGCAAGACAACTGGGACACCCTTCTACCCATTGCTGAGTTTGCATACAATAATGCTCTGAATGCCTCCACTGGAATCTCTCCATTCTTCGCTAACAAGGGATACCACCCAAATATCACAGTACACCCTGAACATGACATTGCTTCTGCCTGGGCCTGTGAATTCATTGTCAACCTTGATGACCTTCACCAATTCCTCCAAGACAAAATTGCCCAAGCCCAGTCTTGCTACAAACTCCAGGCTGATAGATGATGGTCCCCAGCTCCAGACTTCAAAGTAGGTGATAAAGTCTACCTGAGTGCTAAACACATTAGGACCACTTGCCCTACTGCAAAATTTTCTGAGAAATTCCTCAGACCATTCAATATCATTGCCCAGCCTGGATCCCACTCCTTCACTCTCAAACTCCCCATGGACCTCTGATCCATTCATCCAGTATTCCATGTCTCTCAACTGGAACCCATCAAAACCAATACCATTCCCAATTGTGACCAACCTCCTCCTCCTCCAGTTGAAGTTGACAGTGAAGAGCAATATGAGATTGCCCAAATCCTTGATTCCAAGCTTGACCGTCGATTCCACTGCCCACTGCTGTATCGTGTCCAATGGTTAGGTTACGAAGGTACAGATGAAGAATTTGCTTGGATCCCTGCTACTGAGTTCTCCACAGATGAGTACATTGAAGATTTCCACCATTGCTACCCAGATAAACCAGGTCCATTATCCAAGGTCACCATCTGCAAATCCAATCTCCATCATCCTTGATTACTTTCATCTCCATGGACTCTGTTCCTACCATTTCAAATTCAATTCTCAAAAACTATTGCAAATTCACTCTCCAATCCAAAATCAGTTCCTCATAATCATTACCCTCACTACTCATGCATGGGATCCCACAGACTCTGCTCCTCTAATTTCAAATTAAATCCTGGATTTCTATTGCAAATTCCACTTCCTAATAAGGAACAGACTCTGCCAGACTCTATTATTGACTTCACTATACATGCATGAAACTCCATAGACTCTGCCCCTCCAATTTCAAATTATACTCTGGAATTATATTTCAAATTCACATTCAAATTTCCATCGGAATCCACAAAAGGCTATCTTCACTTCACTTATCCATGCCTTTCCAAGAAAGTCCAATGTATATTCCACCCCTATAGGTACTGTGCAATCAAGATGTACTACAAGTCCAAAAAACAAGATTATCTATGTACAGCTATAAGGGATCAGGAGCTCAGAACCATGGCATCTGCCATTTCTACATCCTTCTCTTCCTCACTTCCTTTGCCCTCATGTCCTACTCCATCACTTTGCTCCCCGGACTCCACGGACATATCCACCAGCCTATCCAAGGCCTCAATACCAATGGGCCTTCCCCCAGGCTTCATCTCCTCTCTCACGTCTTCTTCCTTACCCTCCTCCTCAGAGTCCACAATGAAATACTCATCTGAATTCCTCAACAAAGCCTTCTAGAAGGCCCATTTGCTCTGCCAGCCCCTGACAGCATAAAACTTCACCCATGCTTCCCGAAAAGCCCTTGCTGCCTCCTTAGCCTTTTCAAGGCCCCCTTCACCAAAGATCCCAGACCAAAGCTGGATATTGGCCAACTCGAAAGGATCCCCACTGGAAAAGGTATCATTGTCGACAACGTATTTTCTCCACACTTGCGTGACATCCTTATCAAGGTGCATCCTCATTGCACGGCGGAGGGCCTCGGGTTCTGTGGCATCCAATTCCTTCAGCTCCATGAGCGATGTCTCCCACTCCTTCTGGTGGAGTTCCGATAAGTAGTCTGGTGGATATTCAACATCGTCCCCAGAATGATAATCATCGACCAAGTTGTCGACCCAGGCCTGGACTTCATCCACCTTGTGCTCCACCCTTTCCAACTGCACCTCCATTCCATCCAACCTAGCATGCAACAACTCCAACAACTCTATGATTTTCCTGGAGTCCAGAAAAACTCCTTCAACACCAAAAAGACACTTGCTCTTTTTTATCTGGCACCACTCACAAGAACAACCCTTCCTGACTATGCACTGGGATCCCTCGGAGTGGCAACACATACACCTGTCTAAGGCCAGGTCAAATCATAACACAAAACAGACAAAGGCACTCACCATCTCCGGTAAACTCCACACCATCAGTCTTGACTCATTTCCTTAGGGGCTCTGATGGCCCTGCAGACTGTTCGTCCTTGCTCTCAATGATTGAGACTGACTTGGGCTTTCTTTTCTTCCAGCCAGCAGCCTCTGTGGACTGCTTTCCCTTCAACAACGGCCGCTTCCTAACCTCCACCTCTACTGCCTTTGCCTTACCCTTACTCTTACTCTTCATTTGCCCCTCAGACTCCAACTTGCACTTAGCCACAGCATCTTTATCCACCCTCTCCTTGTCCCTCCTCTCTTCTAACTGCTTCTTCTCCATGGCCAGCCTTTTCACCTTTGCCTCTGCAATCTTCTTATCCCTTGCCTCCTTCTTACACTGTTCCTGCTCTACCTCCTCTGTGGCTTCTGCCAGCTTCCACTGCTCCTCTTTCCAAGACCAATGCTCCCCCACAGCATTCTTATAAGCCTTTTCCCGGTTGTCTCTCACCTTGTAGTATGGACCCAACTCCACATCGTCTATTTCTGGCATTGGCGGCATGACATAGGGCTCGGGAGTTTGCGACACATGGTAGATTGGAGTTGACATATCAAATAGCGATAAGACTGAGTGGTGGATGATGATGGTTTAAAGTCAAGAAGCAAAAAATCATGTGATAACCCTTCACCAAATCCATGTGACTAACCTGGCCATCGGGGTCAGCACTCTTGAGGGCAAGAACGCTAAGAGGGGATACTGTAACGATCATGCTGCAGACTCTGTGGCCATTGACTTCAAGACCAATTGCATACCCCAACCGAACTCCACGGACTCCACTCTCCATTCTTCCTTAGATCGCCAAGTGCCTTTCATATTTCAGAGCTAATTTCACATAATTCATTTATCATATCTAGACTCCATTATGGTAGCGAATAGATGTTATATCGGAGTCCACAGGTTTTCTCGACTCCTCTAGATACAGACTATTCCAGACCCATTACCTAGATTTGACTCTATGGACTCCACTTAGTTCCAGTAGAGAGCTCAGTAGTACATACCTCAGTTCGAATATCATCTTGGTTCAGCCCAATACTCTCTCTCTTGGCCTTCAAGCCTAATCCTCTAACCCCCATCATATTAATGACAGACTCCGACTCTATGGGATTAATCCTTGATCCTAGAAAGCATGCAATGTCCACGGACTCCATCCGCAATTCAATCCAGCCCTCGACCCAAGGGTGACATTGCTGATAGCTTCACCAAGAGCACACGCACTTTGCGGACTCTGCTACGTGCATTCCATCTTATCTTCTATTGGCATGATCCTAACAAAGACCCTATCATAACAGTATCCTCTGTATTGATAGGGGGTGTCACAAATTCTATCAGTCACATTATGATTTTAGTCATCCAATGGCTTCTGGAATTGTCAAGTCCTCCATACCCATTGGTTTTCCTCATTTCCATATCCCTTTCATTTCAGCAGCATAGTTGTGACTGCATGGGTTGGTTCCTTTTCCCTGTACACAGGGGTGACTCAGGTGTTTGCAATAGCTTCTACTTCATACTCTCCTTCATTGTTGATAATATTGGGTAGTGGCATGGGATCATGTTTTTGAAAGGGAAAGCTCAGGAGATAATATGGTGAGAGTAGGGTTTTGTTGAAGATAAAGTGGATTTGCTATGTTGTGGATAGCTTTAGCTTATATGTGGAGTGGCCAACTTTTGCTAGAGTAGGGAATAGACCTACCCTTTTGTCATCAAGCTTCTTCTTAAGCGCCTGGGGTAAGTGTAGGTTTGTTGCTTCCAGCCAGACATTATTGCCAATTTGGTAGTCAATAGCTAGGTGCTTATGAGCATCATAATAGGTCTTCATTTGTCAGGCTGCCTTTTGCAGTGCAGCATGAATTTCATCATGTATCTTCTCTACTGTGGTGGTGAAGTCATCAGCCACTGGAACAAATCTTGTGTGATGGGCATTTCCCACCATGACATGAGGGTGACAGCTGTGATTAATAAAGAAGGGGTTTTTTCTAGTGGCTGAGTGGACACAATTATTATGTTGGAATGCTGTCAATGGTAGCCATTCTGACCAGTTGTCTTGTCAGAGGTTGATGAATAGTCAGAGATATTTTTCTACTTCCTGGTTGGCATGCTCTGTCTGGTCATCAGTCTACAGGTGATATACTGTGAAGGGGTTTGTGTGGATGTCAAAGAGGGTATACAGGTCCTTGACAAACTTGGAGACAACCTGTGGTTCTTGATCACTAATTATTTTCAGTGGTATCCCATGATGCATGTATATATGGTCTTGGAGTATCTTGGCCCATCCTTCTGGTGATAGTTCAGCATTACAGGTGATAGAAATGATTTGCTTAGAGAGGCAGTCAATAACAAGAAGTATGGGTATCATATCCATTTGATTCTGGTAGGCCAGTGATCATGTCAATGGAGATATGTGCCCATGGTTCTGTCAGAATCTTGTTGGGATGAAGGGGCATGGGTTTTAATTGGTTATGTGTCTTAGTATGTTGACAGACCTCACATCTCTTGATGTACATTTCAATGTCCTTCCCAAATTTTGGCCACCAATAGTTTCACTTTATAAGTTTCTTCATTTTTGCCATCCCTGGGTGTCCTGCAGTGATGTGGTCATGCAAGTAAGAGATGATATCTCCTTGGAGCATCTTGTCCTGTAGCATGTAGATCCTCCCATCATAGTACAGCAGCCCTTTCTTTTCTATTATCCTTTACTCGTGCAAGATGGAGTTCACAACTCTGTTATTCCACCTGTCCCTCATCTTAGTCACTTCCCTCATTCTTCACTCTGTTTCCCCTTCAGTTGACATGATCATTGCATGGAACTGCTAAAATGTCTTTCTCTTGCTCACAGGTGTCCATGGGTCATGAAGTAAGAGTTCAGGGAGGACCATTGTTTCTCTGGTTATTGTTCCCTCTCTGATCATGGTCAGCTTGCTGGCTGAGTAAATCTGCCTTTCAGTTTGCTGTCCCTGGTTTATGGTAGAGCATGAAGTGATATTCAGCAAGCTCAGTTACCCATCACACCTGTCATCAGTTCAGCTTCTGGGGCTGTCAGAAGTATTACAGGTTTTGGTGGTCCAACCAGACCTCAAAGGGTGATGCTACCCCCATGAGATAGTAATGCCTCCATTTTAACAGAGTGTGCATGATGGCCAGTAGTTCCTTGTCATAAATCTCATAGTTGTGTTCTGTGACCATGAGTGCCTTTGAGAGGAATACCACCAGCAACTATGTGATGCCCTGCTGTTGCAACAACACCATCCTGATTGCTTCTTCACTTGAATCTGCCTCTATCCAGAACTTTCCTTCATCAGTCAGGATTGCAAAAACAACATCCTGGCTCAGCTTTCACTTTAGCTTCTCAAATGCCTGTTGTTGAGCTGTGCCCCATGTCCATGGTGCCTTTTCAGTAAGCTGTGTCATTGGTTGGACAATCCTACTATAGTCTTTTACTAATCGACAATAGAAGTTGGTGAACCCAAGGAATGACTGGAGTTCCTTCTTCTTTGTCAGGGTTGGCCACTCTGTTACTCCTTTGGTCTTTACCATATCCATTCATATAGATTCTTTGCTGACAATGACTTCTAAATACTCCATCTCAAGGGTCTCAAACTCACACTTTTCTGCTTTGAGATATAGCTTGTGTTTCCAGAGTGTGGCTAGGACCTGACAAACTAGTCGCCAGTGCTTGTCACAAGAGTAGGACATGATTAGGATGTTGTTGAGATAGATTGTCACCTTTCTGGTGGTGACAAGATCTTTAAAGATGTCATTCATCATCCACTGGAAGGTGGCAGGTGAGTTAGTCAGCCCAAAGAACATGACAGTGGATTCAAAGAGTCCTTGGTTTATCCAGAAGACTGCTTTCCATTTGTCTCCCTTCTTACTGCACATGTTGTTGTACTCTCAGTGGACATTGAGTTTAGTGAAGTACTTGGAGCCCTTCAGCTGGTCCATTAGTTCTGAGATAAGTGAGAGGGGGTATTGATTTTTAATGGTCATCTCATTAAGTTTTCAGTAGTCCTGGACTGGTCAGAGTTTCCCATTCTTCTTTTTAATGAAAAAGAAGAAGGAGGCCATTGGTGACTTACTAGGGCAAATGCAGCTGATGGTCAGGTTCTCATTGTGGAATTGGTCCAACTCCTCCTGCTCCTTTAGGTTCAGCAGGTAGATTTTACAGTTAAGGATGGCCTTTGCATTGAGAATTAATTCAATTGCATGATCCTAGGGTTTACAGGGAGGGAGCTCATCAAAGTTCTCTTTTGCAAACAGATCATGGAAGTTGTGGCACTATTCAGGGACCATTTCCTCAAATATTCTTTCCTGTCCTTATTGGCTCATGTCACCAGATCATTAGCTATATGGGCATGCAGCCATATCTCTTCCACCATGTCCACCACCAGAATGGTCTCCTCCTCTTCCAATTCCTTGTTCCACCTGTCTCTCTGGGCCCCTGTCTTCCAATTGATCAGGGGGTTGTGGCAGGCCAGCCAGTTATGTCCCAGGAAGACATCCTTATCTCCAAGGTCAGTCATAGTGAGGTTGATCCTCTTGCTGTGATCCCCAATCCTCATGCAGAGCTCTATGTAGATGGTGGTCTCACCTGCCCAGTTCCTGGTGCTGTTGGCATTGAAGACAGAAATGGGGTGCACCATGATAAGTCTATGCTTCTTGATGAAGGTCCAATTGATAAAGCTTCCAGTGTACCTGCTATTGACTAAGGCAGAGGCAGACAGGGTCTGTCAGTTTTCAAGTGTCTCAAGCTGAGTCAAGATGAGAAGGTCCTTTTCCCATGATTTGGCCACATGGATGTATTGTTGGAGTCAGCTTAGCTTGTCTAGTCATTCCATTGCCTTGGCACAGTCTGAGCCCCAGAGCTGTTGAAGGAGTTGGTCAGTTACTTTGCTCTGGCAGGACTTGTGGACCCAATACTGTAGGGTGCCTGCTGGGGAGTGGTTAGGGGTGAAGAGGACTCTCCAAGTCCATTCAGCACTTCAGGATTTCAGCCATTCATTTAGACCATGAGGGTATTGTGGGGTTGGTGGTTTGAAAGGGGGAATATCATTGATCATGAGACTAATAGTCACACTGATATGTCTGGAATTGTTACCCTGAGAAAATTGACCTTAGAAACACATTTTGTAACAATAGGATAGCTAATCTATGCATTAGTTGGGTCTATGCTTGAAAGAATCTGTTTGCATATATAGGGCTAGCAAGGTTGTTGAGGCTTACAGCAAGCCCTCAACAGATGTCTCTTCTTGTGGCAATTGTAGCAGCACCTCTCATATCAAAGTTGGTCAATCTCTATTGGCTGGCCTTGACTGCCATAAGTTGTTTCCATCCCAGTCCTCCTGTTGCTGGAGAGTGTCATTGTTGGTGCCAATTGGCTTGTGGATAGAGGGTAAGGAGATCCAGTTGAGGTCTTCTGGTTGCATTGTTCAGGATATATAAGCATTTCAATTGCTCTGTGCTGCTGGCAAGAGGCATCTGAGTCCTTGACCCACTTTTTCCAATTGTCATACCCTTTGGGGATTAAGACCCCTAAGTCAGTGATTTTGTTAAGGAAATATTTCAGGATACTGGCCTTGAGTGCAATAGTCATATGGTCTCACTCATTGATACAGTGATGCAGCCCTGCCTTGCAGGTAAGAGCCTCCAGTTTCATAAAGTATTCATTGGTGGTTTCATGGGCACTGTTTCACCAGAGCTTGTACATGGCCTTCTGGTGTTTCTCTAGAATAGCCAGGTCCTCAAACTGCTCCTTAAGGGCTTGTTTGAAGTTGAGCCAAGAGAGAAAGCAGTGATGTTGTCAGGTGTGAGAGAAGAGGTTGTCTTGGAGATGTACCCACCACTTCTTGGCCCTTATCATCTAGATGGGAAATGCCAAAGATGACTCAGTTAATGTTGGAAAAGAATTCAGAGAAGACTTCAAAATAGAGGACATAGTTCCCAAGATATTGGTAGATGTTGTTTGAGTCACCTTTGAAAAGGGCTGGTTCTCAAACTGATATGGGCTTGGCTATTAGTCATTGGTCATCTGGTTGCATGACAAGGGCAGGGTTAGTGGGTAGCTATGGGAGTGGATACCCTCCAGACATGCTGAAGAGTGAGGTGACATCAAGGTCTGCTGAGGGGTATAGTGATCTGGCAGGTAGTTCTTTCTGTGATATCCAGCCTGGGATCAGGTTGGTCCTTTTCAACCTTCCCTCAGCTATCTTTAGTGCTTCTCTGGCTATTTGCACATCCTTGAGGGCTCATTGGTGGAGTTCATACAATCCAGCTGAAGTGGCCAAGTGGGAGGTTCCTGTCTTTTCTCTTGGTCATGGCTTGATAGCCACATCCAGAGGTGGTTTGTTCTGGTTTGAGGGTTCTGCTTCTTGTAGACCAGCTCTTGCCAGGGGTCACAGTCACAGGGTGATGACTGGGAAATCCTATGCAATTGTATTAGTGGGCTACCCTTCTCACAGCTTCATTGATGATGGCAATCTCAGCTTGTTGCATATCAAGAGTGGCAGCTCTGACTTCAAGAGGTGTGGTGGCCTACACAGAGTCATTTTGAAGGTTATAATATTCAATGTTTCTTAAATTAGTAAAAGTTTACATTGTCAAATAGGAGTTTTCTAGCTTCCTTTCCTCAGTCACTTCCCAATTCATCATAATAGAGGCAGCTAAAGCCCTCACCCAATAGTCTTCTGTCTGCTCAAGAGAGAGCACCAATCCCACTCATATCAGAGGGTATATTACCACAAGGACACCATTTTATTTATAAACTACTATATAAACCCAGTAATTTCATACTTTACAGTTAGTTACTCTCTTTATTCTGTTCCCCCACATATATACATTGACTGGTTTATCTCAGTAACTTGCTCAGCTTCAACAATACTAATAGCACATGTTTTAATAGTAATTTCATTTGCCACAAAGCTGAGCTCAAAGTATTAAACCTGAGAAGCTTTACAATCATCCATTGACTTAAAAACCTTGACTCTTATTATTGTTTTACTTCATTACTTGCACTCACTTAGTGTTAGTAAGTGATAACCATGTAGTACTCACCTGTTTTTGTTTTATAGGAAAGAGATAGCTTCAATTTCACAAGACAAGATTAGTTCTATCAGTTTTCATTCTCACAAGACATTGGTGAACTCAGTTGGGCATCAAGAGCAGACAAATAGTATTGGACAATTATAGGGCAGCTCTACAATAAGCATTGCAAGGATAGGTTTTGAACAGATTTTAATATTGACAGATTCTGAGATTCTGATAGAATCCACTGTCTTTTAACCCCATATATTCCTATTCCAATCATGTTCCCCCCATGGAGTTCCAGTGCTCTTCATCAAGAAGAAATCTGGTAAACTCAGGCTCTGTGTGGATTTCCATGGTTTGAACAAAATAACCAAAAAAGATCATTATCCACTTCCTCTAATCTCTGATCTTTTTGACTCTGCACACTCTGTGTGCCTATACACTAAACTTGACCTCTGCCACACCTACCACCTAGTCTGCATAGCTGAAGAAGATGAATGGAAAACTGCATTCCAGATGCATTATGGATTCTTTGAATGGCATGTTATGCGCTTTGGACTCACCAATGCCTCAGCAGTCTTCCAACACTTCATTAACAAAATCTTCTCTGATATGCTTAATGTATCTGTTGTTGTCTACCTCAATGACATCCTCATCTACTCCAATAATCCTGTGGAGTACCATAAACACATACGTGAGGTTCTATGCAGACTATGAGGTAATTTGCTCTATTGCATGGAATATTTAGGCTATATCCTCTCTTCTGAAGGCTTGCACATGGCTGAAGACAAAGTTAACACCATTATTGACTGGCCAGTACTGTCCCCTCAGCCTCTGGGAACAAGAAGAGCTAGATTGGTTCCTTGACAAAAACCTCACCATGGAAAGAATTTGTATGAGCAAGTCACCCATAGCATTGCCCTTTTTTTTCATCAAAAAGAAGGATAGAAAGCTCTGACCCATAACAAGATTATCAGAAACTTAACGAGATGACCATTAAAAACTGTTATCCACTCCTTCTCATCTCAGAGCTAATGGATAAGCTGAAAGGGGCACACTACTTTACCAAGCTTGATGTTTAATGGGAGTACAACAATATCTGCATCAAGGAAGGGGATGAGTGGAAGGCAGCCTTTCACACTAATCAGAGGCTTTTTGAACCCACTATAATGTTCTTTGGGCTGACTAACTCACCAGCCATATTCCAGTAGATGATGAACAACATCTTCCAGGAGATGATAGCAATGGGAAAGGTGACCATTTACCTTAACAATATCCTCATCATGTCCAAAATCATCACTGAGCACCAACACCTCATACAACAAGTGTTGGAAACCCTGCAAAAGCACTGGCTATACCTCAAGGCAGAGAAGTGTGAATTTGAGACGTTGGAGACAGAATACCTCAAGGTCATAATCAGTGAAGAGGCCATTCATATGGACACTGTAAAAACAAAGAGAATCATGGAGTGGCTAACACCTATGAAGAAGAAGGAGCTGCATTCGTTCCTGGGCTTCACCAACTTTTATCAATGCTTTGTCTAAGACTACAGCAAGATTGTGTGACCAATGACAAAACTCATGAGGAAGAAGCCATGGATATGGGGAGTATTGCAGCAACAGGTGTTCAAGGAGCTAAAGGACAAGCTGGCCAGAGATGTCATCCTAGCTATACTGATAGATGAGAGAAGGTTCAGGACCAAGGCAGACTCAAATGAGGGGATGATCAGAGTGGTCCTGTCACAACAACAGGGGATGACCTGGCAACCTGTGGCCTTTTTATTGAAGGCCCTTACTGTCACCAAATGGAACTACAAGATCTATAACAAGGAACTACTAGCAGTAATGTACATCTTAAATGAGTGGAGACACTACCTCATAGGGGCTGCCCAAACATTCAAGATCTGGTCAGACCACCAGAATCTTCAGTACTTCTGACAACCATAAAAACTAAACCAATGATAAGCCTGATGGGTCACTGAACTGGTCGAATACCACTTCATGCTTCATCACAAACTGGGGACTACCAACCACAAGGCTGACCTTCTGAGCTGAAGAGCCAACCACAATCAGAGAGGAAATGACAACTAGCAGACAACGGTCCTACTAGAATCATATTTCACAATGAGCCAACATCTATGAGCCCTGAAACTACTGACAGAAGGGGAGACAGAGGGAAGAATTAGGGAAGTAATATAAGACCAAGCTTGCTGGGATCAGGGGATAGAAGAACAGAGAGGGCTGCTGTACTATGATGGAAGAATCTACATCCTATGAAACCCTGTGATTTAGGGGGACCTCATGTCCTACTGCCACAATTACATTACAGCAGGGCACCCTGTAACGATCATGCTGCGGACTCCGTGGTCATTGAATTCAAGACCAATCTCATACCCCAACCAGACTCCACGGGCTCCACTCTTCATTCTTCCTTATCAAATTCCTTTCGTATTTCAACTACTAATTTCATATAATTCATTTATCATATCTAGACTCCATTACGGTAGCGAATAGGTGTTATATCAGAGTCCATGGGTTTCCTTGACTCCTCTGGATACAGACTAATCCAGACTCCATAACCTAGACCCTGATCCCATGGACTCCACCCTAGTATATATACCATAGCTCTAGTAGTACATAGCTCAGTTCAAATATCATCTTGGTTCAGCCCAATACTCTCTCAGGCCTTCACACCTCATCCTCTAACTTCTACCATATTCCACGGACTCCAACTCTGTGGAACTAACCCTTACACCAGTAGTATCAACTCCATAGACTCCATCCACAATCCAATCTAGCCCTCGACCCAAGAGTGACATTGCTAATAGCTTTGCCAAGGGCACATGCACTCTGTGGACTCCGCTATGTGCATTCCATCTTCTCTTCTATTGGCACGATCCTAACAGTATATTTGAACTCAACCCCTTGAGTCAAATTTAGTAGACATGTCAACTACAATCCTTGAACAAGCTGAAACCTCCACCTCGGATGAAAACCGTCCATGCTACTCCATGACTGATATCCCAGCATCTGCCTCCAAACCAGACGAAGATTTGTTTGGTGCGGACTCTGCCCCTTCACAATGTTCCCATAGGGAAACCTACACCCACAGTGGCTTTACAGCCCGTCGATCCGAATTCAACCTGGAATCCCCCAACCCCTTTTCCAATTCTACTACCCCTGCCTATGGCTGTGGTCATGTCTGACATCATCACCTGACTGTCGAGGAGGCAGATTTTGCCTCCACCCTCAAAGGACAGGATAACAATGACAGTGACGATAGTGACGATGAGCCAGACACTCCCAGCAACCGCAATCCACTTCTGTGGGGCTGAGATCGCCAACCTGAAGGTGGCCCACCAAATCCAGGTGGCCCCAGAGGACCAGGTGGCCCTGGTGGACCAGGTGGACCAGGTGGCAATCCTCCCAATCCTTCTAACCCTCCTAATCCTCCCAACAATCCCAACAATGAGGCCCAGCTTCTTGCTGACTTCATGAATTTAATCCATGGGTTAACCAATCAATTCAATAATCCCCCACAACGCCCAGTCTGTACAAAGGTTAAGGAACCTGACACCTTTGATGGCACAGACCCGCGGAAACTAAAGGCCTTCATTGTCTCCCTCCAGTTGAACTTTAATGACCGACTGGAAGCCTTTCAGGCAGATGCTGCTAAAGTCAACTATGCTATTTCCTACCTCTCCAGAGTCACTCTTGACTGGTTTGAACTGGACATCCTTCAACCTAACTGCCTCAATCCCCCAGCCTGGACCCATTCCTATACTGCATTCCTTGCAGAACTCTGGAATAACTTTGGCCCATTTGATGCTGTCAGAGATGCTGAAGATGAACTGGAAAATCTTCGCATGTGAGACAGCGACCGGATTATGAAGTATATAGTCTGTTTTAACCAGCATGCCGCCATCATTGGATATGGCGACAATTCCCTCCATCATGCCTTTTACCGTGGACTTTGTCCATGAATCAAGGATGATATGGCTCATCATGGTAAGCCTAACAATCTACAGGATATGCGTAATCTGGCCCAGGAGCTGGACGCCCGCTACTGGACCTGGAAAGCTGAGATTTCTTGGGAAAACCGTGATAGGCCCTCTAATCCCTCCTCTTCTTCCTCCTCTAAATCCAAGAATTCCCAATCTGGCAACTCCTCCATGGCCCCGAAACCATCCAACTCGGGTTCTTCATCCTCCTCCAATTCCTCAGGCACCTCCAAGAAGCCCTATGCTGACAAGCTAGGCAAGGATGGCAAGCTCACACCTGAGGAAAAAGAACGTCGCCACAAGAATGATCTCTGTATGTTCTGTGGTAACAAGCACAAGACCGAGGACTGCAACAAGCAAAAAGCTGCTGCTGCAGCCTGTGGCCATGCAGTTGAAGTTGTTGAAACCACTGCCTCTATTGAACCGGCTCCTGTTGAGTCGGAAAAATAGAGAGCAACCCTGTTTCCTCCATGCAAGGGCAGGGTTGCGTTGACTGTCATTGCACCATGGAGATCATCACCCTCAATGCTGCTGCTCTTTCCAACCATTCCTTCACTGTATCCCTATCCTCTGAAGTTGATTCTGGATTGGAATCCGATGGATCTTCTATTTCCACTATCTTACGTTTTCTTGCTCTTATTGACTCAGGTTCAAGCCACTGCTTCATCGACTCCAAATACGTTGAGGACCATAATCTCTCCACCACTTCCATTCCCCCTGTACAACTTCGGCTCCTTGATGGCTCGTCTGGATCTCACATCTCCCAATCCATTACTCTCCCTGTCCGGTTTCCGATGGGAGACATCTTACCCATTGACTTCTATGTCACTCATCTAGATTCATCCTGTAACCTTGTCCTGGGATACAACTGGCTCTCCCGCTTCAATCCGTTGATTGACTGGGCAGAGAACAGTATCGCTTTCTGCCCAAAGCTATTTGGTGTTTCTCATTCCCCCAGCGCTCCTGCGGCTGATGACACAACAGTGCCAGCCCACCTGGACCCTTCTGGTCCACTCCCATCCAGTCCCATTCTGAGATCCCGATGGACTCTGCCGCCTTTTGAACCCATTTATTCCTATCCCTCCATTCCATTATTCTCTGCTTCAGTCTCACCCAAGATATCTATTATTTCTGCAGCCGCTTTTGTCCGAGCTTGCGCAGAAGAAGGTGCACAACAATACACCCTTCAACCCTCTCTGCCAAGTATTAGTGGCCAGGCTGTCTCCACTAGCCCTGTGGATTTATCTGATGTCCCACTGGAGTATCACGAGTTTGCCGATGTATTCAGTGATTCCCTATCTGAGAAACTTCCCGAACATCGCCCATTTGACCTCAAAATCAATATTGAGGAAGGCACTTCACCCCCACTTGGACCCATCTATTCCCTCTCGGAATCCGAACTCAAAGCCCTACGTGAATTTATTGATGATAATATCTGTAATGGCTTCATCACTCCCTCACGTTCCCCCCATGGAGCTCCAGTTCTCTTTGTCAAGAAGAAATCTGGTGAACTTAGGCTCTGTGTAGATTTCCGCGGCTTGAACAAAATAACCAAAAAAGACTGTTATCCACTTCCTTTAATCTCTGATCTTCTTGACTCCATGTGCTCTGCACGCCTGTACACTAAACTCAACCTCCACCATGTCTACCACCTAGTCCGCATAGCTGAAGGAGATGAATGGAAAACTGCATTCCGGACATGTTATGGATCCTTTGAATGGCGTGTCATGCCATTTGGACTCACCAATGCCCCAGCAGCCTTCCAACGCTTCGTCAATGAAATCTTCTCCGACATGCTGGATGTATCCGTTGTTGTCTACCTTGATGATATCCTCATCTACTCCAATAACCCTGCGGAACACCGTGAACACGTACGCGAAGTCCTATGCAGATTACGAGCCAATTCGCTCTATTGCAAAGGATCCAAATGCGAGTTTCACTGGGATTCTGTGGAATATTTAGGCTACATCCTCTCTCCTGAAGGCTTACGCATGGCTGAAGACAAAGTTAAAGCCATCATTGACTGGCCAGTACTGCAGAAGGTTAAAGATATCCAATCATTTCTTGGTTTTGCTAATTTTTACCGTCGTTTTATCCATGAATATAGTGAAATTGTCTTGCCCTTAACTTGTCTCACCCGTAAGGGTATTCCATGGAAATTCGACGATGACTGCCTGGCTGCATTTAATGAGCTCAAGCAGGCATTCACTCATGCTCCCATCCTTACCCACTGGATTCCCGACCACCAACTGGTTGTGGAAACTGATGCTTCTGACTATGCTATTGCTGCCATCCTCTCCATCTACCTTGAGGATGGTGATATCCACCCCATTTCCTTCCTGTCCCGTAGTCTCCATGGAGCCAAACTCAATTACGATACCCATGATAAAGAGCTTCTAGCCATTTTTGAAGCCTTTAAATACTGGCGTCATTACCTCGAAGGTTCTGTGGACCCCATTGATGTTGTCACTGACCACAAGAACCTCGAGTACTTCTCCACTACCAAGATTCTTACTCGACGACAAGTACGATGGTCCGAATTCCTTTCCCAGTTCAACCTGGTAATCCGGTTCCGACTGGGGAAACTAGGTGGAAAACCGGATGCACTCACTAGACGATGGGACGTCTACCCTAAAGAGGGGGATAGCCAATATGCCCAAGTCAATCCTCATAATTTCCGTCCTGTGTTCACTCAAGAACAGCTCTCTGCCTCCCTCTGCGCTACCCTCCTGGAAGGTCCGGTACTCCGTGCTAGTGCTATCATGGATATTGATACCCTACAATCTGATATCAAGCAAGCACAACCCATGGACCCTGTGACCTTGGAAGGTTTCCGCCTCGCCTCTTCATCCAATTCCTCTCGGTGGTCCACAGATGAGTCAGGCATTCTACGCCTTGACAATCGCATATACATCCCAGATTCCACCGATCTCCGTCTGCATGTCCTCCAGAACCATCACGATCATATCCTGGCAGGACATTTTGGCCAAAACCGCACCCTCGAGCTGGTCTGCCGGAATTATACCTGGCCACAGATGCATGAATTTGTTCGCCACTATGTTAAATCCTGCACAACGTGTGGCCGCAATAAAACACCTAGACACCGTCCATTTGGTTTGCTCAAACCCTTGCCTGTACCGTCTCGACCATGGGATTCCATCTCCATGGACTTCATTGAACAGCTCCCAGAATCCAATGGATTCACTGCCATCCTAGTAGTCGTTGACCGTGCAAGTAAGCAAGCCATATTCATTCCTACCCATGATACCATTAACTCCTCGGAACTCGCCCAACTCTTTGTAACCCATGTCTTCTCCAAGCATGGTGTCCCCAATCACATCACCTCTGACCGTGGATCTGAATTTGTCTCCCAATTCACGCGTGCCCTTGCTAAAGCCCTCGATATGGAGCTTCACTTTACCTCCGGATACCACCCAGAAGCCGACGGACAGACTGAACGTGCAAACCAAACCCTGGAGCAGTACATCCGTATCTACTGCTCTTACCAGCAAGACAACTGGGACACCCTTCTACCCATTGCCGAGTTTGCATACAATAATGCTCCGAACGCTTCCACCGGAATCTCTCCATTCTTCGCTAACAAGGGATACCACCCAAATATCACAGTACACCCTGAATGCGACATCGCTTCTGCTCGGGCCCATGAATTTGTTGTCAACCTTGATGACCTTCACCAATTCCTCCGAGACGAAATTGCACAAGCCCAGTCTCGCTACAAACTCCAGGCTGATAGATGTCGGTCCCCAGCTCCAGACTTCAAAGTAGGTGATAAAGTCTATCTGAGTGCTAAACACATTAGGACCACTTGCCCTACTGCAAAATTTTCTGAGAAATTCCTCGGACCATTCGATATCATTGCCCAGCCTGGATCCCACTCCTTCACTCTCAAACTCCCTGCGGACCTCCAATCCATCCACCCAGTATTCCATGTCTCCCAACTGGAACCCGTCGAAACCAATACCATTCCCAATCGTAACCAACCTCCTCCTCCTCCTGTTGAAGTCGACGGTGAAGAGCAATATGAGATTGCCCAAATCCTCGACTCCAAGCTTGACCGTCGATTCCGCTGCCCACTCCTGTATCGTGTCCAATGGTTAGGTTATGAAGGTACAGATGAAGAATTTGCTTGGATCCCTGCTACTGAATTTTCCGCGGACGAGTACATTGAAGACTTTCACCATCGTTACCCAGACAAACCAGGCCCACTATCCAAAGTCACCATCCGAAAAGCCATTCTCTGACATTCTCATCCTTGACTGTTCATTTCTCCGCGGACTCCGTTCCTATCATTTCAAATTCAATTCTCAGAAACTATTGCAAATTCCTTTCCTAACCCAGAATAGCCCCTTTATTTCACTTCTCTAGTTTCAGGGACTCCGTGGATTCTGCTCTGGCAATTTCAAATTAAATCCTGGAATTGTATTGCAAATTCAATTCCTAATTCGGAACGGACTCTGTCGGACCCTCTCGCCCACTTCACCACCCTTACTCACACATTCCCAAGAAAATCCAAATAATTTTGCCCTTCCAGGTGCCAAGTAATAAACTACAAAATATTACAGAACTAGGAGCTGGGACCTGCAGCTTCCACCATTTCGACGTCACCTTGTTCCTCACCCTCCTCTTCCTCTTCCTCCTTTCCATTGTCCCCCTTGTTGCTCTCCTCCTCGGACTCCGCGGATACCACGACCAGATCATCCAAGGCCTCTACACCAATCCGGTCCCCTCCTGGCTTCATCTCCTCCCTCACCTCACCATCAACCACTCCTTCATCCTCGGAGTCCACAACGAAATAATCGTCTGACCCTCTCAGCAAGGCCTTCCAAAAGGCCCACTCACTCCGATGGCCTCCGACGGCATAAAACTCTGCCCTTGCCTTTTCAAAGGCCCTCGCCGCTTGCTTCGCCTTTTTAAGTCCACCCTCACCAAAGATACCAGACCACAGGCTCATGTTGGCCAACTCAAAAGGATCGCCACCGGAGAATGTTTCATCATCCACTATATGCTTCCTCCATACTTGCGCTACGTCCTTGTCAAGACGCATTCTCATCACCCAGCGGAGAGCCTCGGGTGCAGCAGCCCCCAAGTCCTTCAACTCCATTAGCGACGTGGTCCACTCTTTCCGGTGAAGTTCGGAGACATAATCCGGCAGGTATTCGATGTCATCGCCAGAATGGTAGTCGTTGACCAAGTCATCGATGCGGGCCTGGACGGCATCAACCTTTTGCTCGACCCGATCCAGCTGGGCCTCCATTCCGTCCAACCTTGCTTGAAGCAACTCCAGCAACTCGACGATTCGCCTGGAGTCCGTGGTCTCCACCTCGATTCCAAACACGCACTTGGCTTTCCTCAGCTGACATTGCTCGCATGACCAGCCCTTCTTGATCACGCAGTGGGCACCCTTGGAGCGACATTTGACACAACGATCTGATACAGGTTAGCTACAAGTCAAAAAGGAACCAAAGGAACACTTACCTCCTCTGGTAAACTCAACTCCATCCGTCTTAGCCTTCTTCTTAGGAGGCTTTTCTGATGGCCCCACGGACCCCTCTTCCTCGCTGTCAACAAAGGAGGTAGACTTTGGTTTCCTCTTTTTCCACCCCGCGGCCTCCGATGGCATTTCCTTCCCCTTGGACTTGGAGACAGGACACCTCCTCACCTCCACAACTGCCTTAGCCTTTCCCTTATCCACCTTCTCTGCGGCCTTTTTGTCCGTGGCCTCCTTCTCCTTCCTCTCTTTCTCTGCCTTCTCTGCAGCCTCCCTTATCCTTTCCTCTTCCTCCCTCTTCTTCTGCTCCTCCTCCTCCTGCTTAGCCTTTTCCGCCGCAAGCTGTTTTTCCTTGAACTCTGCCAACCTTTTATCCCGGCTTTCCTGCCTCTTTTTCTCCAAGGCTGCTTCTCGCTCAGCTTCCGCGGCCTTCATCCGCTCCAGCTTCCACTCTTCATGTTCCACTACCGCCTTCTTATAAGCCCCCGTGGCCCCGCTCCGCTCTTCGTAATATGCTGTCAATTCCTCTTCGTCCTTGAAAGCATCGAGCTTAGGGGAAGGAGGAATGACATAGGGCTCAGGAGTTTGAGAGCGGTGGTACTGTTGAGCAGACATGTTCAGCGTCGAAAACCACAGCAGACTGGGAGATGATGATAGTTCAAGTTCAAGAGGGAAAAATCATGTGACACCCATCACCAATCCATGCAACAACCCTGGCCATCGGGATCAGCGCTCTTGAGGGCAAGAATGCTAAGGGGGGGATACTGTAACGATCATGCCGCGGACCCCGTCGACATTAACTGCAAGACCAATCGCATACACCAACCGGACTCTGCCGGACTCCACTCTCCATTCTTCCTTATCAAATTCCTTTCATATTTCAACTACTAATTTCACATAATTCATTTATCATATCCAGACTCCACTACGGTAGCGAATAGGTGTTACATCAGAGTCCACGGGTTTCCTCGACTCTTCTAGATGCAGACTATTCCAGACCCCTTACCCTAGACCCCGATTCCATGGACTCCGTTCTAGTATATAAACTGTAACCCTAGTAGTACATACCTCAGTTTGAATATCATCTTGGTTCAGCCCAATACTCTCTCTCTCAGGCCTTCACGCCTCATCCTCTAACTTCTACCATATTCCATGGACTCCGACTCTGTGGAGTTAGCCTTACTCCTAGTAGTATCAACTCCATGGACTCCATCCGCAATCCAATCTAGCCCTCGACCCAAGGGTGATGTTGCTAATAGCTTCGCCAAGGGCACACGCACTCCACGGACTCCGCTACGTGCATTCCGTCTTCTCTTCTATTGGCACGATCCTAACAAAAACCCCCGACCTATTCAAAAGTGCAGCCAACAACATATGCTGATTTGTCAATGACTGCAAACTATACTTTCAGACCTTTGCAGGGTTCTTTGCAGACAGCAACAAGATTATCTTCACCATCTCCCACATGGAAGGATGGGCAAAGAACTGGTGGGTCAGCATTCAGGAAGAATTGTACTCATGCTCTCACCTCCACCACCACTTCCCAACCTGGATAGACTACAAGAATGCACTCAAAACCCAGTTTGGTGACCCAGCAGTAACTGAGAAGCACCATCAAGCAATGGCTGAGCTTTGATGGAATGTCAGCTTCAAAATGGCTGTTGACTATTTCCAGAAACTAGAAGATCTCAGAAGGAAAGCTGAGCTTATTCATGACACTGGCAAACAAGGGCAGATGACCATGGCAATGAAGGGCAGTGTCCTGCATACCACTTGCAACAAGATCACTGACATGGGGATCTTATTGCCAAATGGTTACCATGAATGGAAACAGTGGATCATTGACAGAGATGAGGCCAGACAGAGATCAAAGGTGGTCAACAACATGATCACTTGCCCTGCCACCACTACAAAACTGCCCCTGTCCATGAGTGGACATGTTCCAGTGACAACATCCTCTTCTGGTGACAGGAGGACCAGGATGGGGATGACCTATGGCAGGCAAGGGCAACCAATGGATGTGGACCGACTATGCACCAAGAACGCTGATGAGGTGGTCAGATGGTTTAGTGATCTCCAAATGTAAACTGGTGAATAGTTGTCGGATACTTCTGGAATATCACTGTGCAAAGAACCAAAATGGAAATAGTGGTGTCTTGGCTTTGTGTCGGTATTACAGAACAACTAGTTTTGTTTGTAAGCCACTCCTCGGGTGTGTTGTTTGTTTGTGTGCAAGCTTTCTGAGTACCTCCATACTCGTGTTGATTCCACCGACAAAACACTATACGTATTTGGTACTGGATGAATCAGGCTGTCCTATGTTGACTGGCTTGTCGTCTTTGGGGGGACTTCTCTCTAGTCTCGTGAGAAGTTACTACAGATTCTGACGCTCTGAGTCACCTTTGGTCTCTGTTATCTGGTCTGGTGTGTGCCGTAAAACTGGGAAACTGGATGGGAAAGAAACTGGGATGTGTAAAACGTCTGTCGGTATTATGTCGGTATTAAATGAGCTCCTAATCGTCTTGGTATGGGCCTGTGTCGATGTTTCTGTAGCTATGGCGGTGCAATAGCGGGTCTTGTCTTTATTTCTGGTCTCCTCAGCTTTATCTGTGACGATTCTGTTCATCCTACTTTCTATAAACTGTCAATCTCTGTCAAACTATACTTTGTTTCCTTTGTCTGGTCAATAGAGCTGCCCTATATCTGTCAATCTGTCAATACTAAATCTGTTCAAAACCTATCCTTGCAACACTCGCAATAGAGCTGCCCTACAACTATCCAATACTATTCGTCTGCTCTGGACGCCCAAATGGGTTTGCTAATGTCTTGTGAAAATGAAAACTGTTAAAACTAATCTGATCTTGTGAAATTGAAACTAATTCTTTCCTATAAAACTAAAAGAGGTGAGTACTGCAAGGTTATCACTTACTAACACTGAGCAAATGCCAGTAATGAAGTAAAGCAATGACGAAAGTCAAGGTTTTAGGTTGATGGATGATGGTGAAGCATCTCGGCTTTAACTATGTCAAGCTCGGCTTTGCGGCAAACGAAATCGCTATTAAACATGTACTATCGGTATTGTCGAAGCTGGGTGAGTTACTGAGGTAAAATGAGTTGATGTGTGTATGTGGGGGAACGGAATAGAGAGAGTAACTAGTGTACAGTATGAAATTACTGTGTTTATATAGTAAGATATAAATAAAATGGTGTCCTTGTGGTATATCTGAAGGGCTATGCATTAGCATATGTGTTTCTGACCTTCTGACTATACAGCAGGTCTTGTGCATTGTCTTATTCATGTCTGCGCCTTTGATTTTCATAGTTCCGGCATTAGACTATGCCTTATTCATAGTGTCAGAGTTGAGAATACTTGTCAGAAATGACTGAGTACCGCCAAAGTATCATGTGTGTCAATGTCTCATGGTTATACAGCAATAACCAATTAATTCTGAAGTCGCCAAAGGGTGTTCGTGCTGTGGAAATCATCAAATTGCTGTGATGAAGCCCTATGATTGCCAGATCAATGTCGAGAAGCTCTGCTCGTGTGGCTGTGCCTGTGCACTTTGATGCAGCAATGCTGGAGATGTCAGCAATGTGCTCTAGGTCCTATTGTGGTAATGGCGCCGCTAAATCCGCAGCTCTAGGTCAAAATTGGAGTTGTCAGGGTATTGCCGAGGTATTGACATCGGGAAAGCATTGGAAAAGCCCTATAAAGTATATATGGGCTTGTGTGGAATCATTGGTTTGCTGAAAGTCCGCTAAAGGGATAAATCCACAAAATTGGAGCGTACAGAGCCCTGAGGCTCATCAACGCTGGGCTATGCTATAACTGTAATGAGAAGGGACATTTCACCTGGGAATGCCTGAAGCCAAAGAAACCAAAACCACTGTGCACCTGAGCGCAGATTCATGCCACCATCAAGTGGCTTGAGAATGAGTACACCACCACTGAGGAGAAGATGCCCTCAACTAGCAGCATTGAGGAGGTAAAAGATTAGGCCGACGAGTGAGTGATTCTGCTCAATCGGCCATGGACGAAATTAGCTCTAGTACATTGTCGTCTACATGTAATAATACTTATGATATGCCTGTAGTCTCAATGCATTCGAATATACCCCTTTCAACAATAATGACAAAGAGCCCCAAAGAATGGCAAAAGAAGCAATCAGAGTGGAAGCTGGGTAAGTGTACCATGACCATTCTTGAAACCATACAAGTACCACCAGTGGAAGCCCCCTGATCAGCTTCTGAGGGCATGGCTGAGGTGATCCCAACCATGGCAGAAGAGTTAGCATGGGAGCCCTCCCCTCTGGTCACAAATGTCCCAGCGAGCAAGAGCAAGACTGCTACCTCAACTAGCGAAGAGGGCCGAACAGGGGCCTGCACACCCCATACGACACCCACCACTACCTCTGCAGTCTGAATCCCAGCACCCCACTTCCCCTATCACATCAACAAAAATGGGAGTTGGATGATGAAACCCTGGGATTGCACCACCAGTAATATCATTGGGCTCATAAGCAGTGACTGACCACCTGAGCCAGATGCCTCCCCCAAATACCCACACGACCCACAAGAATGGCTCAAACCTTGGAGCACTGAGTGGACCTGGCAGGTCTTTATGCCTCGCTCCTGGCCACCAAGGGAACCCTAGTCTGTTGGGTCTATAAGACCTGCCAACAGAAGGTGACCAATGATCTCATCCAGCGGCTTCAAGGATCAAAGCATGCGATGGTGCTGGAATGGCTAGAAGAGCTTAAGGGACCCCAACAATATGTTCATGCCACCTGATCCTGCAGCAAGGATCTCATCACCACTGTCCAACTCAAAACCCTTGAGAGGCACAAGACCTCCCTGCCACTGCCCTGGTTGACAGTGGGTGCACTGGGAGCTCAATCAATAAGGCTTTCATGGACAAGCATGGACTAGTCACATAACCCACCACTCACCCGATGATGAGCCTCAGGGCTCTGTATGCTCCAATTTCATGGATTTATCCCTCCAGTGGCCTTTCACCAAACCAAACATTCCACACAAGCCCATATATACTTTATTGGGGTTTTCCAACGTTCTCTGACCTTAACGACTTAATGTCAAGGCAATGCAGCTAATTTTGACATATCTCCTCAGTTTTAAACCAGCCTAAACCATTAGAGGTAATAGGGTGCAATACCAACATCAGTGGCATTAGCACATCAAGTCGCATAGGTGCAGTCACGAGCACAGACTGGTAATATCGACGGCCCAGCCTTATAGGAGCTCAGCAACAGCAATTTGTTGATTCCACAGCGAGTACACCCAGTGGGGACTTAGGGCTAGTGATTGGTTATTGCTGTATAACCACAGGACTTAGATGCACATGCTACCTAAAGGGTACTCATCCCTTTTCAGCATTATCCACAGCATAAAGACAACGAATGCAGAACAGTTCTAATGCCAGAGCAAGAAAATTAAAGACAACAACACAAAAAAGGCGACATTCATGACTTGCTGTATAGTCAGAAGGTCAGAAACACTTATGTTAACACATAGCCCTTCAGATATACCACAAGGACACCATTTATTTATATCTTACTATATAAACCCAGTAATTTCATACCTTACACTAGTTACCCTCTCTATTCCATTCCCCCACATACACATATCGACTCATTTACCTCAGTAACTCACCCAGCTTCAACAATACCAATAGTACATGTTTAATAGTGATCTTGTTTGCCACAAAGCTGAGCTTGACATAGTTAAAGCCGAGACGCTTCACCACCATCCATTGACTTAAAACCTTGACTCTCATCATTGTTTTACTTCATTACTGGCATTTGCTCAGTGTTAGTAAGTGATAACTGTGCAGTACTCACCTCTTTTAGTTTTATAGGAAAGAATTAGCTTCAATTTCACAAGATCAGATTAGTTTTAACAGTTTTCATTTTCACAAGACATTAGCAAACCCATTTGGGCATCAAGAGCAGATGAATAGTATTGGATAGTTGTAGGGCAGCTCTATTGCGAGCATTGCAAGGATAGGTTTTGAACAGATTTAGTATTGACCGATTGACAGATATAGGGCAGCTCTATTGTGAGCCTTGCAGGAAATAGTATCAACCAGTTATAGGAATTAGGGCAAACAGAATCATCACAGATAAAGCTGAGACATAACCAGATAAAGCTAAGGAGACCAGAAATAAAGATGAGACCTGCTATTGCCCCACCATAGCCACAGAAACATTGACACAGACCCATACCGAGATGATTAGGAGCTCATTTAATACCGACATAATACCAACAGATGTTCTACACATCCCAGTTTCCTTCCCATCCAGTTTCCCAGTTTTATGACACACACCAGACCAGATAACAGAGACCAAAGGTGACTCAGAGCATCGGAATCTGTAGTAACTTCTCATGAGACTAGAGAAAAGTCCTCCCAAAGACAACAAGCCAGTCAACATAGGACAGCCTGATTCGTCCAGTACCGAATACATATAGTGTTTTGCCAGTGGAATTGACACGAGTACGGAGGTACTCAGAAAGCTCATACACAAACAAACAATACACCTAAGGAGTGGCTTATGAACAAAACTAGTTGTTCTGTAATACTGACACAAAGCCGAGACACCACTATTTCCATTTTGGTTCTTTGCACAGCAATATTCCAGAAGTATCCAACAACTATTCACCAGTTTACATTCAGAAACCACTAAACCATCTGACCACCTCATCACCGATACCCATCTTTAATGCTGATGGAACATGAAACCGAGCAGGAGAGATTACTGCCTATGTTGAACTGTGAATGAAGATCAGTGATCACAGTGAGTGGATCAACCTCACCATAACCAACCTCAGTGACAAAGACCTATTCCTCAGACATAACTGGCTTCAATGCCACAACCTGCTGATCAATTGGGAAACAGGATGTATCACATTTGGCTGCTGTCACTGCAACTGTGTAACCTTCACCCTGCCTGACACTGACAAAGACCATGGGGACGAGGAGTTAGAAGAAGGGGAGACAATTCTAGTAGTGGATATGATGGAGGAGATCTGCCTGTGTGCCCATGTGGCCAATGACCTGGCCACCAAGGCCCACAAGGCAAAACCCAAGAAAACATTCGAGGAGTTAGTCCCTGAATGGTGTCGGGACTTTCGTGACTTGTTCTCAAAAGAAAACTTCAACAAACTACCTCTCCGCAAGCCATGGGACCACACTATCGAACTTGTTCCAAACACCAAGTTGACTCTCGACTGCAAAATATACCTGTTGTCGCCCAAGGAACAGGCCAAACTGGACAGCTTCCTCAATGAAAACTTACACACTGGGAGGATCTGACCTAGCAAATGCTGATGGCCTCTCTGTTCTTCTTTGTCAAGAAGAAGGATGGGAAGCTATGACCTGTCCAAGACTACTGGCAGCTCAACAAAATGACAATCAAGAATTGATACCCACTTCCCCTAATCTCAGAACTAATGGACAAGTTGAAAGGGGCCAAGTACTTCACCAAACTAGATGTTCGGTGGAGATACAACAATATATGGATAAAGGAGGGGGATGAGTGGAAAGTGGTGTTTCACACCAACCAAGGGTTGTTCAAACCCACTGTCATGTTCTTTGGCCTAATGAACTCCCCTGCAACCTTCCAGTGGATGATGAATGACATTTTCAAGGACCTCATCACCACTGGGAAGGTCACCATTTACCTTGACAACATCCTCATCATGTCAAAGGACTGAAGTGAGCACCGACAACTCATCCAACAAGTCCTAGCCACATTATGAAATCACAAACTATACCTAAAGGCTGAGAAGTGCAAATTTGAGATGCTTGAGACTGAGTATTTGGGGGTGATAGTCAGTGAAGGATCAATAAAGATGGATGAGGTGAAGACACAAGGAGTGACAGAATGGCTGATGCCAACAAAGAAGAAGGAACTCCAGTCCTTCCTCGGCTTCACCAATTTCTATCAATGCTTCATCAAGGACTACAGCAAGGTGGTCCAACCAATGACAAAACTCACCAGAAAGGAGCTGTGGGTATGGGGGGCAGTGCAGCAGCAGGTATTTGAGGAGTTAAAGAGGAGGCTGGCCAAAGATGTCATACTGGCCATACCGATGGACAAGGGGAAGTTCTGAATTGAGGCAGACTCTAGCAAAGGGGCAATAGGGGCAGTACTCTTGCAGCAGCAAGGAATGCTATGGTGACCAGTCACATTTCTCTTGAAGGCATTATCTGCCACTGAGCAAAACTATGAAATCTACGACAAGGAACTACTTGCCATAATGCATGCCCTCTCTGAATGGAGACATTACCTCATAGGCACCACACAAACGTTCGAAATCTGGTCGGACCACCAAAACCTCCAGTACTTCTGACAGCCCCAAAAGCTCAACCGACGACAGGCCTGATGGGTCACCAAGCTGGCTGAATACCATTTCACACTGCATCATAAACCCAAGACAGCCAACTGAAAGGCAGACCTCCTTAGCTGACGCACCGACCATGACCAAGAAAATGACAACAACCAAGAAACAGTTGTCCTACTGGAATCCTACTTCTTCCAAGTGGTCACAATGCCAGAGGAAGGGGAGACAGAAAGGAGAATATGGGAGGTAATGAAGAAGGAAAGCACTTGGGACACAGGAATAGCAGAGTCGGTAGCACACAAATGGGGGATAACAAAATGCGATAGGCTCCTCGAGTATGACAGAAGGATCTATGTCCCCAGAGATGCAACTCTCCAGGGTGAAATCATATCCTATCATCATGATCATATCACCGCCGGACACCCAGGAGTCACCAAGACCAAAGAACTGGTCCAGCACAACTACTGGTGGCCCAAGCTCACCAAGGACATTGAGGGATATGTCAGAGGATGTGAAGCCTGCCAACACATGAAGACACACACTCAAGCCAGACCAACCCCTCTACACCCAAATGAGATCCCCAAGGTACCATGGACACACATCAGTGTCAATATGATCACCGGCCTGCCCAAGTCAAAGGGACAAGATGCCATTCTCCTCATTGTCAACCAATTCTCCAAGGAAATAGTACCAGTCACCTGCACCACCGAGCTCTCATCCAAGAGGTGGGCAAAAATACTACAGGACCACATTTACGTGTGACATGGAATGCCCCAGAAAATCATTAGTGACCAAGGACCCTAATTCATCTCCAAGTTCATCAGTGACCTATACCAACTCCTCGACATCTGGGGCAACCCATCCACTGCCTACCACCTGCAGACCAACAGACAGACTGAATGGGTGAACCAGGAGGTCAAAAAGTACCTACACCTATTCATTAACTACCAACAGGACAACTGGCCCAAATGGCTCCCCCTTGCTGCCTTCCAACACAACAATCAAGTACATTCTGCCATGGGCAGAAGCCCATTCTTCATCAACTACAGAACCCACCCCTGAACAACAATTACCATGACTCACTGCCCAAAGAGAACCCCAGCAGCAAACAACTTCACCAACACAGTGGCAAAGATACATGCTGAAACCAAGACCACACTTGAAAAGGCAGCTGAGCAGATGAAAAACAATACAACATGAGGAAGCATGCCACCCTGACATATGCAGTTGGCAACAAGGTCTGGTTAGAAACAACCAACCTCCACCTCCTGCAACCAAAAAGGAAGTTAGACAACAAACAGATTGGACCCTTCCCCATTGTTGCCAAAGTCAGTCTCTCAGCTTACAAATTGAAGCTCCCAGCCACTTGGTGAATCCACCCTGTCTTCAATGAGTCCCTACTATCCCCATATGTTGTGCCCGAATTCCCCTCACAAAGAAAAGATGCACCACCACCACCTGACATCATCAATGATGAAGAAGAATATGAGGTGGAGAGAATTGTTGACAGTCATGCCCAATGTGTCGAAGGGAAGAAAAACCAACCATCATGGACTACCTTGTCAAGTGGAAGGGCTATGGGGACAAAGAAAACCAATGGGTAAGAGAGGACCTACTACAACACATGCAAGAGGCTATCGATGACTTTCTAAAATCATAACCAAATGATAGGGGTTATGACAGTCAGGACAACTGTCTTAATGAGGGGGTAATGTTACAATTTTAACCCCTTTTTCTGACCTTAACCCTAGTCACTCCCTCACTATCATCAAATCAGTGCTTAACTCCATTCGTTTGCTTTGACCACTCACCTGGTTAGGACTTTGCCTTGTACTTACCATTTACCATCACTCATGCCATCCATCTATTCTTATTGGATGCTTCTCTCTGGGACAAACACCATCGCTACATAATGTACAACAGTAGTATACAAACCATGTATTTAAATAGTGCACTCTCACTGGTACAAACCAGCTTCGAGCTAAGTTATATTATACCAACTTACATGCCAGCTCAATCCCCTCCCTCTGCCAAGATCTAAGAACTTAGCTCTCACTGTCATGCCTTGCAATACACCCTGGGATTACTCAAACATGAAGTAACTGGTTGTTTGTCATTGTTAGGAGTCACATGTAGTTTGGGTCTAACACAACAAGACATGCCTTGCCCTGGAGAAGGCTGCTGCTATGATGAAGAAGCAATACAACACCTGACAGCAACCTTCACACAACTACCAGGTGGGGGACAAGGTATGGCTCAATGCCAGGAATCTCCACCTTCCTCAACCAAAAAGGAAACTCAATGACAAACACATTGGACCATTCCCCATAACTATAAAGGTCAGCACATCAGCTTATAAACTCCAACTACCAACATCATGGTGTATCCACCCAGTCTTCAATGAATCACTCCTATCCCCATATGAAAAACCTGTGCTCCCAAACCAACAAGTACCACCACCACCTGAACTCATTAACAAAGAAGAGGAGTACAAAGTTGAATCAATCATAGACAGCCACACATGTCAAGTATGAGGGAAGAAAAACCAACCATCCTGACTAGTCATGGACTACCTCGTCAAGTGGAAGGGGTATGGGGATGAAGAAAACCAATGGGTATGAGGGGACCAACTTGAACACACACAAGAAGCCATTGATGACTACCTAAATCGTAACCAAGAAATGGGGTTCATGACAATCAGGACAACTGTCTTAATGAGGGGGTAATGTCACAATTTTAGCCCCTCTTTTGACCTTAACCCCAGCACTATGTCACCTTGCCACTCAATCATCATGTTGCTCATTTCACTCATCACCCAGTTAGTCATTCTCTTTGCTGCTACCATATTTAATCATGAACACTATCTATCATTCCCACCAGATGCTTCTTGTCAACCAAACACTGGCACCTAATAGTGTACAATAGTTGCATACCAGACCTGTATTTAAGTAGCTATGCTCTCACTGGAAAAACCCCAGCTTCAAGCTAAGTGAATTCATACCAACTTATGCCTACTGCTTGCCCTCTAAAAAGCCATGACTAAGGACTTAGCCTTGCCCTTATGCTAGCAAGTGACACCACCAGGATTACTTGAGCATGAAGTAACTGGTTGTTTGTCATTGTTAGGATCACATGAAGGTTGGGTCTAACAGAAAGGAAGAAGGAACAGGCTTAGCATGGTGTAATCCAGGAATACTGCTTCAACCAATTGAGATATTTATTAACCATAACTTGTAGTTTGTTAAGGACATATTCTGGGATAAATCTGTTGTTTTTGATTGATAGATATCACTGTTGTACTAAATCTATTCCTGATTACAAGGTATTTTTGCCTTTTTTGGAAAATGTCATGCACCTTTGCAGTTTGTCAATGTCATCTACCTTATAACCAGAGCATACCAGGCATGCTTGCCATACACATACCAATCATTAAGCCATTGTAGCAGCTTATCTACTTGACTTTTGTTTCCACATATCTCTTTGAGATTGAGGATAATATCATGTTGTCCAGAGTTGGGATGACAGATCAATTACCTTCAAGCTACAAGGATATTCAATCACATTAGACCTTAACAGGTGAGATAGACCCTACCTGCCAGCCACATTCCTGCATTCCTTTGTCACTTGTTTTTCTCATTTTTCCATCTCTTTGGCAGCATTCTTCATGGCCTCTTGCTCTTTTTCCATTTTCTTCTTCATCTTTTCATCCACCTTGCCATTACCAGGACCCTTCCAGGTAGCGATTAAATTCAAATATTCATCCTTGCTTAAAGTCTTGATCTTGTGCTTCTCGATCGCTTTCAGTTTAGACTGCCCTGCATCATTTCCCAACACGATGAAATCAGTCCATGATGATGGCTGTCCCACTACTCATCTGGGAAGAGATGAGATATTTAATAAGAGACCATATACACATATACCTGCCAAAGCATTTCACTAAATCAACAGCCTCTTCTCAGGAAAAACTACTCAGTTCACTGGTGAAAACAAATGCAAGGCCTATAAGACAATTAGGCTGGCCATCTGGGACATCTTTGGAGCCATGGGCAACCAGTGCGGCCAACTTTGTGGCTTTCACAGAGGCCCAGCTTTGTGTTGTATCAGCATATGAGAATGCGGTAGAAGGTGGAATGCACTTTGGCTTCTTGGGTTGTTCTTTGGGTTTTTCCTTACTATCAGTGTCCTTTGAGGTGCTGGCTTTCTTGGGAGGTAGTTTGGCAGGCTTTGGCATGTAGTCTTCCTCATCATTGGAAGCTGAAGCATACTCGCTATCTTTGTGGTGTTTGATCAATACAAACCCTTCTGCCTTCTTCCCATTGGTCTTGGAGGTTGAAGGTCAAGGTTTTGTGGTGATGGCCTTAGGCTTGGAGATCAATGGTGCAGGTTTCTTCTTGGGAGGTGAGTATTCTTCATCTTCATCACTTGATAAAAGTGCAACAGGCTTCTTGCATTTGAGGACCGGCTTATGAGGGGGTGATAGAGTCATCATCACCTCATAAGGAGTCAGATCTTGGAGTTAACAGAGGTACTAGGTCAGACATGGTAACAAAAAGGGTTGCTCAGAGTGAAAATGAGAGGAGAGACTAAAAACAATAGCACAGCTTTAATCTAGTACTATAAGTATGAGGTTGGAATGAAAATATGTAGAGATACTTACATCTCAGTTGTTGGTAGAAAACTGAGATGCATAGCTATGTATGATTGACTAATAAGGAAAGAAAATTAAATAATCATTCCTCATGCATCTTGTCCATTTCTGCATCTAACACTCCTCCTTGAGACATACAAAGCTCGCTTATGCCACCCCCAATGCTTCAGTAAACCTCTTGAACTTTTGATGAGCCAATGGCTTTGTGAAGACATCAGCAATCATGTCATCAGTGGGGCAATACTGCAGTTTGACATGGCCTTGTTCAATGGTTTGCCAGATGAAATGGTAATGAATACCAATGTGTTTTGTATGTTCATGGAATACTGAATCCTTGGCAATAGATAGGGCATTCAAGCTGTCAGAATAGAGAGTAGTGGGCTCAGTTGGATAGATAGAGGGATTGACAATGAATGTGGAGAGCTCAGAGGTGAGTTTGTGGAGCCAGATCATGTTTTTTGAAGCTGGCGTTAATCCAACATACTCAGATTCGCCTGTAGAGACTGTAATGATTGGCTGCTTCCTCGATGTCCACATAATGGCACCCTGACCCATGAACAACATGAATCCTGACATCAACTTCTGCCCAGGCTGATTCACATATGCTGCATCATGATATCCCCTAGGATTGATATAAGAGCCACTGAGAACAAGCTATTGGTTGCATGTACCCTTCAGATAGCACAGGACTCAGAACCTGGCCTTTAGGTGAGTTGAATGTGGCTCTTCCACAAATTGTGAGAGCGCTGAGATGGCATAGCTTATCTCTGGATGGGATCTGACTGCGACATACATTAATGAGCCCAGGAGCTCATGGTAGAGTGCCTTTTCACGAGGCATCATCGATTTCATGGATACAGAAGGTGAGTTTGGGTTTAGTTCAATGTTTGCTTCCATTGGTGTCACAAATGGAGCCATATCCTCAATGCCAAATTGTTTCGTCACCTGGTTAATATATGCAGCTTGTCCAATGCTAATGGTGTGATTCTCCCAGTCCCAAGTGATGTGCATACCCAGCAACCAATGAATAGGCCCAAGGTCAACAAGCTCAAAATGCAAGCCGAGTTCCCATTTAAATCAGTTTGCCTCCTCTTGGCAGTCAGCTATAATGGTGAAGTTGTCCATTGCTACTGCAACAACTGCATATTTTGATGCTGATTTGATTCTGTAGAAGACCACTTCATCCACATTGCTGACCATGAATCCAAGGGATATCATTGTTGACTTCAGGGTTTGGTACCAGCCTCATCCTGCTTGTTTTGTGCCATACAGACATTTAAGCAGTTTTGCACAGACATTTTGACCCTCAAGGTGATCCAGGATTTCAAAGAACTGTTCATATCCATTCAGAAACTTTATGTAGATTTCCTTAGTGATTTTGGCATGAAGGTATGCATTTTTGATGTCCACTTGGTCAATTATTGCATCACAAGAGGCAGCCATAGACAGTAGGATGTGGAGAGTCAGCAAGTGAACAACTGGGGCATAGGTATCAAAATAATCGACACCTTTAACTTGTGTGAACCCTTTGGCTATGAAGCATGATTTCACCCTGTTGGGCTTGCTGGTTTCATCCTGTTTGACATGGTAGACAAATCTTGTGTCCACAATATTGGCATTCATGGGAACATCTTCTCTCTTCATCACCTTCCATGCCTTTTTCTTCTCACACTGCCTGACCTCTGTGAGCATTGACTCATGCCATTCATCCTTGTCAGCACCAGATAGTGCTTCTTTCATGGTTACTGGTTCAATGTCAGCTATCATTGCATAGCCCATGAGTGCAGTGTTCAATGGCTCCAAATTTTCATCATCATCACTATCTGATTCTTCCTCAGGCTTGGCCACTGCTACTCCAGCAGTAGTGGGACATTTGCATAGATCAGGTGGTGCAAGTTGGCCTGGTTTTGGGGCTGCAGAGCGCTTGGGACAGGCTGGCTGAGGAGTGGGATTAGACTCTATGTCTGTGAGCAGAGATTCTGGGCGATCTGGGTGAGTTTCTATGGGATTTTGCGGTTTGCTGGGCTGATTTTTGTCAGGCTGAGGGGTTGTAGATGGTTTTTGAATATGAGATGAATTGGTATGTTCATCCTCCCCCTCAATGAAGAATGGCTCTGGGTTCAGGTCATCTTTGTTGAAGTAGACATCACATTCAATGCTGACCCTTCACTTTTTAGGCCAATAAATTTTCCAGCATTTGGCTTCAGTATCAATCCCAATGAAATGAGCCTCAACAGCATGTTCAGCAAGTTTTTCTGGTGTTTTGACATGGATTCAGCAACAGCATCCCCAACGACAAAGGCTAGACATATTAGGCTTTCTGCCAGTTGCCATCTCATATGGAGTCTTTCCTGATGGTATTGCCTTCATTGGAGTATGATTATAGACCCATTCAGCATGCCAGTGAGCTTCAGCCCATAAATACTTTGGCAGATCTGAACTAATCAGGAAGGCCCTTGTTGTGTCCATCAGATACCCATTCAAGTGTTTGGCAATGCCATTTGACTGAGGAGAGTCATGTATGGTAAGGTGCTGTTCTGTCCCTTTTGCCTTGAGATGCTGATTGAACTTGTTGCTTAGGAATTCTCCCCCTTGATCTGTACCCAGAATTTTGATGGTTTCTACACCATGCTGGACCTTCATCCAGGTCTCATACCACTTGTATGATGTGAAGGTATCCGATTTCTTTGATAAGTATTCGGATTTGGACTCATGGGTGTGTAGATCACAAAAAGTGCAAGCATAGTGCACTCCTCCCAGTGATGTTACGGCCATTGGACCCATCAAATCTCTAATAACCTTGTTGCTAGTCTTCTCCACATACTCATATTGACCCTGTTTGTGGAATGGTTTGCATTTTGCCTTCGCTTTTACACAGGTCTCGCAAAACTCCGGTTTGGAGTCCAGATCAAGTTTGATTCCCTCGATATGGCCATCAATACACATGCGACATAGAGTTGCATAGCTCTGGTGAGCACAAATATTGTGTAGCTCATTGATATTCACTTTGAGCTTACCCACTGCCATAGCAACATTGGGTTTTGCTCTCATGGTTTGGTGTGTTTCCAGAGTTGAGATTATGTATAGTCCTCTAGTTTCAGGTATTTTGGCTATGACTTTAGTGCTTGGCCATGGTGTATGGATGTACATAGTTTGGTTAGCAGGTTCAATGTGGATGGGAAATCCAGCATGCTGACATGTGATAGGGATATAAGGGTGTATGCCATTTTGGGTGCATGGTACACATTTCAGAATCTTGCAACAGTTGATTTTTCACCTTTGCCCATAGGTAATGGTAGTTGAAGATCTCCTTTTTCTATTGCATAGAAGACCTTGCCATTTGCAGCTTTAATAGGCTTAGGCTCAATGTTGACATAATTTTTGAATCTTCAACATTCAGGTGAATATGTTTCTGAAGCTCCACAATCAGCAATTGCAGTTACTTCTTCCCTCTTTGTTATGTGAGTGTTGCCTTCAGCTTTGAAGTCTGAAGTGCATATCAGTGCCATATTTGGACTGTTATCATTATCTGCTATGACTGCAATAGTGTGGTCATTATTACTTTCATTAATGGCTGCTGATGCTGATTCCTTTGCTTTCTCTTTTCTCTTAGTCTTGTTCTTCTTTGAATCTGGGTTTGTACATTGAAGGTGAGATTTGTCTGACTTTTTCTTTGACTTCTCCTTTGATCCCTGGACTTTTCCCTTGTTCTGTTGCTGAGCTGACATTGCTATATTTCCAGCTGTGGCCTTTGATGCCACCTCTTCATCTCATTCTTCTTGCAATGCAGCAACAAGGATATCTGATATGAGCAATTTTCCAGTAAATTTACTGGCAGCAGATAACATGCAATGGATATAGTCATAAGAAGGTGGGAGTGATTTCTGGATCATTGATGTATACTGATTATCCTTGATTTTCAGGCCTATACTCTCAATGCATTCCTAGAGGATTTTCATCTCACCAATATGCTCTCGCATATTCCCTTCATCAGGACAGGACATGTTACTAAGCTGTGTTAGAAGATGCTTTTGTACCAGGTCTCTCTTGCCAGTCATAAATGCTAATGAGCTTTTTCCAGATGAGAGCAGCTGTTGCTTCACCTTTGATCTCATTGAAGATGGAGTCTGAGATAGATTTGTAAATCAGGGAGCACATTCTTGCCTCATTTTGCTTATACTCTTCAAGCTTATCCTCTAGCTTCTCTAGGTCTTCATTTGAGAGTGGGCTCAAAAATTCTGTATCCATAGATTTGTAGAATTTTTCTTTGTGTTTGACTGGTTGGAATGGGATATAGGTGATTCTTTGCAGGTGTTGGCCAAGACTCTTGTCCAGAAATTTGTTGGTAAGTTTTTCTTCAAACACTACTCAATTTAATCCATTGTCATTGAGCTTTGTCATGCTGACAAGCTTTATAGCAGTTGTTGTTGACATGATGGTAGCAGGATACATAACCTCTTAGAGTTAGCTCTATTGTGAGCATTGCAAGGATAGGTTTTGAACTGATTTTAGTATTGACAAATTGACAGATATAGGGCAGCTTAATAGTGAGCTTCACAGGAAATTAGTATCAACATTATAGAGCAGCTCTAGCATGAGCTTCATAGGACTTAGTATTGACCAGTTTTAGAAATTGATTGGACTAGAGATAGGACAAGACAAAGGAAATAAAGTATAGTTTTGATAAAGATTGACAGTTTATAGAAATTAGGATGAACAGAATCATCACAGATAAAGCTGAGAAACCCAAAAATAAAGACAAGACCTGCTATTGCACTGCTATAGCCACAGAATATTGACACAGACCCATACTGAGATGATTAGGAGTTCATTTAATATCAACATAATACCAACAGCCATTTTACATATCTCAGTTCCCTTCCCATCCAGTTTCCCAGTTTCACAACACATATCAAAACAGATAACAGAGACCAAAGGCAACTTAGAGTGTCAGAATCTGTAGTAACTTCTCACAAGACTAGAGAGAAGTCCCCAATCAAAGATGACAAGCCAGTCAATGTAGGACAGTCTGAATATACATTGTGTTTTGCCAGTGAAATCATTATGAGTATGGAGGTACTCAGGAAGCTTATGCACAAACACACAACACACCTGAGGAGTAACTTATGAACCAAACTAGTTGTTTTGTAATACCAACACAAAGCTGAGACACTACTGTTCTATTTTGGTTCTTCACACTGCAATATTCCAGAAGTGTCTGACAACTATTCATCAGTTTATGTTTAGAGATCACTAAAGCATCTGACTACCTCATCATTTTAGAGCACACTGCAAGAGTTTTCTATTTCTAATTCAATAAATTGATATAATGCCTTTTGTATTCAACAAATTCTATCTTCATCATTATTTGTAGCAGGTTCTACTTGCTTTGAATTATAATCCATTCATCATTTCTTGAACATTCAAAAGAACCACATTGTCTCAGAAATACAGCAGTGAGATAACAATTACACAAAGCCACATCACATTTATCCCTATCAGAATTGCCATCTACAAAAGTTACAGAAACACCAGATTCTCTGACAGCAAGTCCAATACCAGGCAACTTTATAGAATCATCACTTTCCTCATACCCAGCAGAATTAGACATCTCCACAAGAGAACCACCATCTTTTTCAGTTCTGATTATGGAACAACATTAGCTTCACTACACATAGAAGAATCAGTTTTTAGAGGATACCAAGTTAGAATCCTTATTGTTTAGTGAATATCAAGACCAGTATCAGCTTCTGGTGAAGAAGCACCATTAGGAACAGCATCCACTGTTATTAAAGACAAATCATATGATCATAGTTTGCCTTTAGAACCACCTAGTTGACCAGGTTCACCACAGTTCACATTGTTTTTTACCATTTTAAATCTATTACTCCCATCAAGAAAGAAATGGAATCCAGCTAATACTGCAGTAGCTACATCATCTATAATGTTAACAGTAGCAGCCACAGAGTTATAGGCAAATATGCCAGAGAAATTGACAATCTAGCAGATTTAGAAGTGTTTTATCAGAAATACTATTGTAAAGTCAAACACCTTATTACTGCCAAATGTTTTGCCAAAACTGAGGCAGGCAACCAATTCAGTAAAGGATTTCCAGTTCATGTTTGGGACACCATTACCAGGAGATTGCAGATCAAATTGCCAGATCATCATCCAGCAGATCCATATACTCTCAACAAAATCTATAAAGCAGCTTGTTTCATTCTACAAGGAACCAATAAAGGAGAATTATCAAACATCTATGATTATTCATATACCCTATCATGAGAAGCAGATCCAATTAAACTACCAGAACCATCATATTCTGAACCAGCCCCATCTATTTGAGTTAAAGAAGAACCAGTTGAACCACAGGTTAGAATGGAGCACATCAATCAGCTTATCAAACTAGGAGAGACATTGTTGCAGTTGAATTTGAATGATCGGTATCAGCAAGTGCAGCAGAGATACTCAAATAATTCTGGAAATGGATATCAGTAAGGAGGATACCAGAATAACCCACAGAGTAATTTCACCAATACCAGTATGAGATCAGAATGTTCATTTTGTGGTGAAATAGGTCACTACTTGTGCAAATGTTCCAAGGTCAAGAAAATGACAAAAGCAGAAAAATGCCAAAGAAATCAAAATGGAGGCATTGTTCTTTCTACAGGAGCATGGCTATCCAGAAATATTCCAGGCAAATAGCTAAAGGAAAGATTTAAAGAGTGGCACAGACAAAACCCAGGACAGATTGGAATTGTCAATCATATGATGAATGACATTATTCCACTGCATTCCTATAATCATCAACAATTTTTTTCCTGTAATGTCAAAACCCCTCAACAATCACAGTTATTAAACACAACAGTCTCAGGTGTTGATTCATAGAAAAGACTAGAGGATTTATTGGCCCATTCAGAAGCTATTGAGAAGGAAATTCAAAGCATAAAGCAGTTTATTGTAATGATCATACTACAGACTCTACAAACATTGACCTCAACACACCAACTGCATACTCCAACTGGACTCTGTTGGACTTTACTCTTTATTTTTTCTTATCAAATTCCTCTCATATTTCAATTACTAAGTTCACATAGATTCTGTTTGACCCAGATCTGCGTAACTCAAACAAAGATAAACAACAAGTGGCTTCATGCTCAAGCTATTCTTGCTGAGTGCTTTATAGCATCTGAGTGGGGAGGACTTGGATTAAGTTCTTAGTTGAAGAAGTTCAATGAAAGCCTGATATAGATAAACTTTAGCTTAAAGCTGGATTCTACCAGTGAGAGCTAGCTACTTTAAATACAACTGTCATGCTACTAATAATAGTTCATCTTTGTGCTATGCACAAGGCAGTTGTCCTGACTGTCATAAATCCCATTCTTTCTGTGTTCTCAAGGTATTCTGCAATTAGTTCTTGGGCATTTCCAAGATTGTCTTCTAATATTCACTGATTTTCCTTGTTTCTGTATCCTTTCCACTTTATGAGGTAGTCAGTCACATTTTGTGAGTGCCTGTTTCTCCTCCCTCTCACTTTTCTTTTCTCAAGTTGATTATTTTTTTGATTTCATATTCTTCCTCTCCATTGACAAGGTCCAGTGATAGCATAGAGTTTGTTTCTTGGTTGGGGAATTTAGAAGGGTGGTATAGTGTTAAGAGGGTTTCATTGAAGACTGAGTGTATCTTCTATGCAGCCAGAAGTTTGAGCTTATAGACCGATAGACCTGCTTTTTGTAGTACTTTAAAGGGACCCACTTGCTTGTCATCTAGTTTTTTCTTGGGTCATAGAAGGTGTAGATTGGACACATCCATATTGGTTCTTTATCTGTGCTGCTGCCCTCTCTAAGGCTTCCTTCATTTCCTTGTGAATCTGCTTCATCTGGATAGCAAAGTCTTCAGTGGCTGGTGTTGATCTCTTTCAGTGTTGGTCTTCAGTTGTTGTATATAGGTGTTGCCTTTATACTATTTGGAAGGGTGTCTTTCCAGTCACTGAATGGATATGGTTGTTGTCGGTAAATGCCACTGGTGATAGCCATTGCTTCCAGTCATCATGCTAATGGTTGAGAAATAGTTGGAGATATTTCTCCACTTCCTGATTCACCCACTCTATTTGTCCATCAGTTTGTGGATGGTAGGCTGTTGAGGAATTTCTCTTGATGTCAAGCATGGAGTATAAGTTTTTGATGAATTTAGAGACAAATTAGGGTCCTCAGTCACTGATAATCTTTTCTGGCATCCCATGTCTTGTATAGACATTGTCTTGCAAGGTCTTGGCCTATCCTTCTGATGATAGTTCTGTGTTACAGAGTATTAGTATGATTTCCTTGGAGAATTGATCAACAATGATCAAGATGGTATTATAGCCATTAGATTCCAGGAATCCAGTGATCATGTCAACCAACATGTGGGTCCATAGTTCTGTTGGGATTTTATTTGGATGTAGTGGTGCTGCTCAGCCTTATGTGTTGGCCTTTATTTGTTAGCATGGCTCACAGCCTCAGATGTATGCCTTGACATCTCTTTTGAGCTATACCCTGGAGGGTGCTTCAAGTGTTTTGTGGTCCCATGTATTGTCCATGTCCCAGCTCATGTGCTCTGCCATTGGGCATTGGTGGAGCATCTCCAGCTTCAGGACTGTTTCTCTATTGTTGTCTCCTTTCTCTTGGTTGTGGTCTGCCCTTCAGCTTAAGAGGTCAGCCTTCTTGTTAGTGGATTCCACCTTGTGAAAGAGGGTAAAGTTGTACTCTATGAGTTCAGTAATCCACTTTGCCTGTCATCAATTGAGCTTCTGGGGTTTTCAGAAATACTGGAGGTGTTTGTGGTTGCTCCAGATTTCCACTGGCATTGTTCCTTTGACTAGATAGTATTACCACTCTGTGAGGGTGAGCATAATAGCAAGCAACTTTTTGTTATATATCTCATAGTTGCACTCAGTTATAGTAAGAATCTTAGAGAGGAACACTATTGGCCTCTGCTTGTGGTCTTGAATCTGGAAAAGGACCACTATAATGATCATGCCATGGACTCTGCAAATATTGATCTCAACACATCAACTGCATACTCCAACCAGACTCTGTTGGACTTTACTCTCCATTTTTACTTATCAAATTTCTCTCATATTTCAATTACTAATTTCACATAGGTTCATTTATTATATCTAGACCCCATTACAGTAGCAAATAGGTGTTACATTGGAGTCCATGGGTTTCCTCAACTCCTCTAGATACAGACTATTCCAGACTCCTCTATCTAGACTCCGACTCCATAGACTCTGCTCTAGTATATAAACCATAGCTCTAGTCATACATACCTCAGTTCAAATATCATCTTGGTTCAGCCCAATACTCTCTCTCAGCCTTTAAGCCTCATCCTCTAACTTCTTCTATATTCCATGGACTCTGACTCTGTGGAATTAATCCTTGATTTTAGTTGTATTAACTCTGTGGACTCTATCCACAATCCAATTCAGCCCTTAACCCAAGGGTGATGTTGCTAATAGCTTTGTCAAAGGCACACACACTCTGCAGACTCTGCTATATGCATTCTGTCTTATCTCCTATTGGCACAATTCTAAAAGTATATTTGAACTCAACCTCTTGAGTTAAATTTAGTAGACATGTCAACTACAATCCTTCAACAAGCTGAAACCTCCACTTTGGATGAAACCCATCCATGCTACTCCATGGCCAATATCCCAGCCTCTGCCTCTAAACCAGATGAAGATTTGTTTGGTACAGACTCTGCCCCTTCCCAATGTTCCTATAGAGAAACCTACACCCACAGTGGCTTTACAGCCCACTGATCTGAGTTTAACCTGGAATCCTCTAATCTCTTTTCCAATTTCACTACCCCTGCCAATGGCTGTGGCCACATCTGACACTGTCACCTAATTGTTGAGGAGGCAGACTTTGCCTCTGCTCTTAAAGGTCAGGACAATGATGATAGTGACAACAGTGACAATAAGCCAGGCACTTCCAGCAACCACAATCCACTTCTGTAGGGCCAAGATTGCCAACCTGAAGCTGGCCTACCAAATCCAGATGGCCCTGGAGGACCTGGCAGCCCTGGTGGACCAGGTGGCAATCCTCCCAATCCTTTCAACCCTTCCAATCCTCCCAACCCTCCTAATTCTCCAAAAAATCCCAACAATGAGACCCAGCTTCTTGCTGACTTCATGAATCTAGTCCACAGATTAACCAACCAGTTCAATATCTCTTACAGCATTCTGTCTGTACAAAGGTCAAGGAACCTGACACCTTTGACAGTGCAGACCTATAGAAACTAAAGGCCTTCATTGTCTCCCCCCAGTTGAACTTTAATGACTGACTAGAAGCTTTCTAGGTGGATCCTCCACAAGTTTGATGTGAGATACGAACAGCTCAAACTCTGTGTCAAGCCAAGCTAAGTGATGCAGTGACTGACATCCTTTGTTTGCCCTCTGCCAGGTTGCCAAACCCCACGATCTGGGAGTTCCCCAAAGATCGCACTTCCATCTCTTGTTTATGCGTCTTTCTCATCGCTTGCTGGTCCAGCCGTTCACTCGCTTTTTCGATACCCTCTTCCCTCTTCACCCTGCTTCTTCCACACTCTCGTTATCATGGCCGACGGACCCCCAGGAGTGGATCGCAGCGGCACTCTTTCCCCCCTCCAGCACAGGCCTGGCAAGTCCCATGGAGATGCTGAACAGCAAGCAGAGATTCGCAGATGGTCGTTGACACGCAGGAGGGCCTTCAACTTGCTCGTCAAGGCAGCCAATGAGGAGTGACAAACCCATCATGCTGCGCTGTCCCCAGCCTCGTCTCTTGCCCCAGAGGTAACCATGGAAGATGGCAGGGATACCAGCGACGCAGAGCCTCCATCCTCTGCCCTGGTCTGCTCCACAGCCCCAGCCCCATCCTCTTCCTCCCTTCCTGCTAACTCGTCCTCTCAACCAGCCTCATCCCAAATTAAGTCCCCCACCTCTTTAATTCAGGTCGTAACTAAAGCTTTGCCCAAGTCTAGAGAGACAATTTCTGGCCTTCTCAGCATGGGCAAGCACAAATGCGACCCTTCAGACCTTTTCCTGTTGGACCCAATGGAGAAGCGAAAGCTCCTCTTTTAAGTGGAGGATGAGGTCGACTGCAACTCGGGTTTCGACACCCAATTCAAGGGCTTCCATGTCGAACTGTACCGCCTAGCTGAGGCTAGCCAGTACATCCCACTCCACATCTTCACCATCACCAATTTCTCCATCATCCAGGATGAAGGTGACTCCCTGCCAACCAAGAGGATCCAATAGCAGGGGGGCTCTAAGGTAATGATTATTGACATCTACAACCCTAGGTTTGGCAAGGAGGCGGATCTCACGGAGCTGCAATGGCATGATGCAGCTCCCCGCTACCTGGACTTTGTCATATCCCTTTGGCCAGATGCTCTGCTGTGGGGTAAGTGTTGGGAGGAGCACTTTGCTTTCTTCCACAAGCTCCCTGATTTTTCTCTCTGCTTTGAGGCTGTTTGCAAGACAGACTGGAAACTATGCCTGGACTATCACAACTCCACCAAAGGCTTTAAGTTCTCTCGTGACTTCTACAACAGGCAGCTCATGGAGGCCAAGGAGCACATCTGAACCCAGGAGTTCGCATGTATGCAGGCTGAGCTTAGCTCCAGGACCGCACCATGACTGGCACTGACTGCTCCTTGTCCAGGCTCCAGGCGCATCATGTCCTTTCGGAAGGGTGACACCAGGAACTCTTCCTCGGACGCTGCCATATGCCTCATTTGTGCCAGAAGAGGGCACCATGTGCACCAGTGTAAGTGGTCGGTCTTTGAATCAGGCCAGCAGACTAAGTCTATCTTCACACTGGGCTTGGGTGGTGGAAAAGGGGCTGTTGCCTCTCGCAGCGGAGGAGAACATATTTGCATCAACTGGAACATCTCCCCTGACAGAGCTTCCAAGTGTGGACATGGCTCCACAGCCCTCCACATCTGCTCCCTCTGCCACAGCCCGGACCACCATGCCTTTGCATGGCACTGTGCAGCCGAACCCAAGGCCACCCCTGTGCCTGTCCAGGCTTGACTCCTCCATCCGCAACTGTATCATCACACCTTATGACCCTAATGCTTTTGAAACTCTGCTTCATGACCTTAATATCACTCACCTTCATCTGAACTTGGTCCACAAACTATGCCACAGTTTCCCAATGGGGGATTTCCCCAAGCTGCGCTGCACTGTGATATTCCCAAATTGCACTTTGTCTCTTGAACAAACTCTCTTTATTGATGACTACCTCCAGGAGGAGGTCAATGCCCAACGCATGTCTGGACCTTTGTCTCAGGCTGAGGTGGAGTCCATCCTTGGACCATTCCAATCTTCTCCACTGTCGGTGAATGTCCAGGACCAAGATCCTTCTGAGGCCCCTAAGCTACGGGTGGTCCAGAACCTTTCCAAGGGCTCTAAGGACATCCCCTCGACCAATGACTACATTGATACAGAAAATATTCCCACACGCTTTGGCTCTGCAGCCCAGGTGGCTGAAATTGTGAGCCCTTCTTTCCTTTATTCTTAGTGAGGGTCTAGTCAGACTGGTACAGTTGTGCCCACCACCGTTGCAGTTGCTCGGTGCCCTCTTTTTTTGCTTTGCCTGGGCTAGTCAGCCACTCTTAGTCTTCTCCCTAGTCAAGGCTTTATCCTCCCTCATCAGGGCTTAGTTCTCATGCTGACAGTTGTCACCTTAGATTTCAACAGCTCCACCAGGTGCGCAGGCTATGACCCTTGACATAGCCAAGTTCCACTGTACTTGCCCTATCCTCCCCACCCACAAGCCCTATTTTGTGGTCCAGGGTTCGAGGGGATTCTTTATAGACCACTGCTGCCCATTTGGCTGCGCCTCCTTGGAAGGCAATGCTGGCTCAATTGTGAATGCAATCATGGACATCTGGGAGGCTCTCAAGGTCACCCCTGCTGTCAAGTGGGTGGATGACCTTAATGTCTTCAGGTTCCCCTCGAGTGGAGACATGCTCGCTGGCTTCTCTTATCCCTACAGCATGGAGTCAGCCAAGCTTAAGGTCGACTCCCTTTGCATTCCCTGGCACAAGTCCAAATGGTCAGACTTTGCACCTTCATTCACATACATAGGCATCTTATGGGATATCGAGAACTGTCATGCCTCTCTCCCTGAGCATAAATGCCTCAAGTTCCTGCACCGTGTATGATCCTTCATTGATTGTTACACTAACCATCCCTGCTTGCTCGCTCCAGTCCTTTCTCTTCAGGGTTCATTGATCCACATCTCCTTCGTATACACCCTGGGCAGCTCCCACCTTCCCTCCCTTTTCCTCTTTGCTTCCAGCTTCAATGAATGCTGCCAATCTCGCTGCTACCCACCCAGTTCTGTTATCCGTGACCTCAGATGGTGGGAGGAAACCCTATCCTCCCCAGGCACCTTCCACTCACTTCAGCCCATGGGCCCTCATCTCTCCTGAAGCATTGCTGTAGATGCATCCACAGAATGGGGCATCAGGATCATCATTGATGGCCAGTGGGACACATGGAAGCTTCTCCCCAGCTGGAGAGCCCCAGGCCACAACATTGGCTGGCTCGAGGCTCTTGCAGTTGAGTTTCTAATCTGCATCCTAGATGCTCGTAGGGTCCAGGACACCTGTGTGCCAGTCAATTCGGACAACCAAGGTGTCATTGATGCCTTTGAGAAGGGGCATAGTCGCAGTGTCTCCATCAATCTTTCTATCCAGTGTAGTGTGCTTATTTTAGCTTCAAGAAGCATCTCCTTGTCCCTGACTTACATTGAATCAGGATGGAACCCTGCAGATCCCATCTCATGTGGAGATTTGGGTGAGCCATGGGACCAGATTCAAACTTATTTTCAGCTCCCAGACGAGCTTACCCCATTCCTTGTGCATGTCTAGGTTCGTTTTACTCCCCTGTTTAGCTCGCACTACCCTCACCTGCTCCAGATACACCCCAGCCATTCTCCTGGCAGTATGTACTGTCGAGACCGAGATCCAGGAGCCCCTGCCTTCAACTTCAGCTCCACCGTGCCATCCCTCTGGTCAAACAAAAGCTCGAAAACCCCATACAGAACGTGAAATCATCTATAACTCATTCCGACCCTTTGTTCCAGCTGAAGACAGACTTTTCTGCTGGACATCCCTGCATTCTTTAGCCTTCGACCAATCCCTCTATGATTCAGTCCCACAAGATGCGGCTAATATCCAATCTCTCATTAGATCCACTCATGAAGTCTCTATGCTTAAAAACTATGGCACTGGCCTGCTCAGATTTCACCAATTTGCAGACAAAAGACAAATCCCCGAATCTGACCATATGTCAGCCTCTCACCTTCTCCTTTCAGCATTCATAGCTGACGCAGCCTCCTCCCATGTCCCAGGAAAAACCATTAACACCTGGATGTCAGGTATCCATGCCTGGCATGACATTAACTCAGCCACATGGCATGGCAGTGATGAATTCATCTCTCACCTGAAGTCCTCAGCTGCCAAACGTGGCATCTGCTCCACTTGCCCTCAATGCCGCCCAGTCACTCTAGAACATCTCCTCACCCTCCAAAAAGGGCTCCACCTCTTGAACTCCTGGGATGCATCCATATATGCCATTGTCCTCTGTGCCTTCTGGGGCTGCTGTCGCCTTGGTGAACTCACTATTCCCTCCTGTAACGCCTTTGACAAAAGACTCCATGTCTCTCGTTCCACTCAAATGACCTTCTGCAATCATGCCAATGGCACCAAGTCGGTCCGCTTCCACATCCCTTGGGCCAAGATGGAGAAGCAAAATGGTGCTGACCTGATCTTCACCTCAAGAGAGACGCTCTGCCCAGTAATGGCCCTCTACAATCACCTGGATGTCAACAAGGATATTCCAGGCGATGCCCCCCTCTTTGCTTACATCACAGCCGACTTGTGGGCACCCATGGTGAAGGATTGGTTTCTCAGAAAGTGCAGGGCCGTCTGGGAGCCGCTCCACCTCGAGTTCATCCATGGACACAGCTTCAGGCCGGGTGGGGCTATGGAACTTCTCCTAGCAGGCATCCCTCCTGAGGTAGTTGCCAAACAGGGTCGTTGGAAATTGCTGACATTCCTCATTTACTGGAGAAAACTAGAAGACTTAATTCCCTCTATGATAGCCAAATTGTATGATACCTCTCGCTTATCTTTACTTAAAGACTTCTTTGAACAGTTCCATATTGCTCATAGATTACCTACAAATGTAACTTGACTGCTTGTCACTTAATAGATTGCCACATGTGTTGTCTTGCTCTTCACACTCTTTCCCCAAGCTTCAGCTCTGGATTGGGGGTTTCCACGATGTGCTTTGCATCATCCTGTCTCGTTGTGAGCTTCACTTCAGGATGGGTTGTTCCTGTCTGGATGCTGCAGCAACGTCTCGCAGTGTTTCCAGATCACAGGTGCATCCCTGGACACCTGAGACTTCAGCACCCTCTTCCTCACAAGTCCCAGCCTTCCTCCTCACTTCCTGGACCTCATTCTCTGTCTGTCCCCCTTCCGCTGGACTTGTTCATCTCTTGGTGCTGTTTTCTCTCACCCCCAACCCAAGAAATCACAGATTTCTTGGCCTTCCCCTCCTTCATTGCCAGATCATTCTCATTTGATCTAACTAGCTTACAAGTTCTCCCTACGGTTCACCTGGACATCGTCCCTCACCCACGCCTTAGCTTGGTGCTGCTAAGGTCAACTATGCCATTTTCTACCTGTCCAGAGTTGCCCTTGACTGGTTTGAACTAGACATCCTACAATCCAACTATCTCAATCCCTCAGCCTGGACCCACTCCTATGTTGCATTCCTGGCAGAACTCTGAAATAATTTTGGTCTGTTTGATGCCATTGGAGATACTAAAGATGAACTGGAAAGACTTCACATGCAAGACAGTGACCATATTATGAAGTATATAGTCTGTTTCAACCAGCACACCACTATCATTGGTTACAGTGTTGTGAATGAGGACTTCCTGTTGCTCCATAGAAAGGCCTCATTCTGCAAGTTCTTTTGCTAGAGGTGGTGGTATGAGTCAAAGGTGGATTGCTGATGTAATCTACTACAAAACTCAGACTAAATACTATCTGAAACTACTAAATCTGGCTAAAAACTCCTAAAAACTACTAAAATAAAGGAATCCAAGCTCAGAACAGGTTATACTCCATCAATGGTGACAACTTCCTCCATCATGTCTTTTACCACAGACTTTGTCCATGGATTAAGGATGATATGGCTCATCATGGTAAGCCTAACAATCTACAGAATATGCACAATCTGGCCCAGGAGCTGGATGCCTGCTACTGGACTTGGAAAGTCAAGATTTCCTGGGAAAACCTTGACAGACCCTCTAATTCCTCCTCTAAACCCAAGAATTCCTAATATGGCAACTCCCCCACAGCTCTAAAGCCATTCAACTCAGGATCTGTATTCTCCTCCATTTCCTCAGACATCTCCAAGAAGCCTTATGCTGACAAGCTAGACAAGGATGGCAAGCTCACATCTAAGGAAAAGGAACATCACTACAAGAATGACCTCTGTATGTTCTGTAGTAACAAGCACAAGACTGAGGACTGCAATAAGCAGAAAGTTGCAGCTGCATAATCTGGCCACCACTGAGGTTCTCTGAACCCTTTGCCTCTATTGATGGCTCCAGTTGATCTCAAAAATCCCAATCCAACCCTGTCTTCCTGTTTCAAAGGAGATGGTTGTACCCATTGACTGTCATTGCACCATGGAGATTCATCCTGTAATGCTGTCACTCTTTACAACCATCTCCTTCACCATATCACTATCCTCTGAAGTTGATTCTGGATCACAATCTGACAAATCTTCCATTTCTCATTCCCCCAGCACTTCTATGGCTGCTGACACAGCAGTGCCAGCTCACCTGGACCCTTCAGATCCACTCCCATCCAGTTCCACTCTGAGATCCCAATAGACTCTGTCATCTTTCGAACCCATTTATTCCTATCCCTCCATTCCATTATTCTCTGCTTTGGTTTCACTCAAGATATCTATTATTTTCATGGCTGCTTTTGTCTGAGCTTGTGCAGAAGAAGGTGCACAACAGTACACCCTTCACCTCTCTCTGCCAACCATTAGTGGCCAGGCCATCTCCACTGGCCCTATGGATTTATCTGATGTCCCATTGGAGTATCATGATTTTGCTGATGTGTTCAGTGATTCTCTCTTTAAGAAACTGCCTGAGCATCACCCATTTGACCTCAAAATCAATATTGAGGAAGGTACTTTACCTCCACTTGCACCCATCTATTTCCTCTCAGAATCTGAACTCAAAGCACTACATGAATTTATTGGATAATATCTGGTACTCTTCATCACTCCTTCATGTTCCCTGGTGGAGCTCAGGCTCTGTTAAGAAGATTTCTGGTAGCTTTGTAATGATCATGCCATGGACTCCATGGACTTGTGGATTCATTAACTTCAATCCATACTCCAACTGGACTCCATGGACTCTGCTCTCCATTCTTCCTTATCAAATTCCTTTCATATTTCAACTACTAATTTCATATAATTCATTTATCATATCTAGACTCCATTATGGTAACGAATAGGTGTTACATCAGAGTCCATGGGTTTCCTTGACTCCTCTAGATACAGACTATTCCAGACTCCATTACCTAGACCCTGATTCCATGGACTCCACTCTAGTATATAAACCATAGCTCTACTCATGTACATAGCTCAGTTTGAATATCATCTTGGTTCAGCCCAATACTCTCTCTCAGCCTTCAAGCCTCATCCTCTAACTCTCTACTATATTCCATGGACTCCAACTCTGTGGAATTAATCCTTGAGCTTCTCCTAGTTGTATCTACTTCTGCAGACTCCATCTGCAATCCACTCCAGCCCTCGACCCAAGGGTGACATTGCTAATAGCTTTGCCAAGGGCACATGCACTCTGCGGACTGTGCTACATGCATTCCGTCTTCTCTTCTATTGGCATGATCCTAACAGTATATTCGAACTCAAACCCCTATCCACATTTAGTCCTGAATGTCAACTCCAATGTGATGATGACAAGCTGTACCCTCCAACCTCGGATGGATTTATCCCTTTACTCCATCACCAAACCAAAGCCTCCAAACCATCTGAAGATTTTTTCTGAACTTTCTGCCACTTAAAAAGTGATCCTGGAAGGGAAACCTTGACACCCACAGATTTAGCAGCCTTACCAATCCATAATTCACAGAGCAGATTCCCATCAACCCCATTGCTCCAATTCACACACCCCACAGCAATGGCTGTGGTCCTTCTGACATTGATCATCTAATCATAGGAGCTTGAGGCAGCAATTTGCCAATTTCCCACAGCAAGAACACTCTTTGGTGTTAGAATTTCACCCATTGCTGTTCAACCACTTGACATTGATGCCCATCCTACTTTGACACCTCAACCATTCCAACCCCTCAATCAAAACCACAAAGACATAGTCTATGTAAGTTATCCTGCAATGTCCTCATAGAAACTGACCTTAGAACCATATTTTGTAACAGTAGGATAGCTACTCCATGCATTAGTTGGCTATACTTGTAAGAAACTGAGCTTCCAGGACTTAGAAAAGTATGTACCAGACTCTAAGTTGCCCAGCCAGTCCTGCTCTAAGAACTTAACTCAGAATGTCACAACTGAGCATGAATGTTCTAGGCTCAGTCATTGAATGGCTGGTCCACACAAAGCCAGTCCAGATTGTTGGTCTTGTGCATCCTGATCAGGTCTCATCTAGGACAATTATGAGCTCATGACTTCATATGAAGACCCTGGACTTGTAAATGAGTTGTAAATGCAAAGGACCTACTGGCCATGGGAAAACTAGTCCTTGGATGTCGCAATCACTGTCATCCTTAGTGGTAGGAGCCATAAATACCCTAATTCTGTGGACCAAAATTTCTATAAAATGAAGTGCTTTAAAGCAATCTAGTATGATTTTGGTTACACAGCTTCAAGCATAGTCTCCCTCAGGAGGGCAGGCAACTGTTGATGAGCATTTTCCAACCTCACAGTACAGTCTGAGAACTACCCTCTCCCTTTGTCCCACCAGTTCAGAACAGTTTGTGTCAGTGCCCAATCACAGATCATTGCACTCACTTGATGGTTATTCTGCCTCAAACAAGTTACATTCAGAATTGAAGTCCAGCAACCAGTCCTCCACCATTTTAGATCCACTGTCCCTTCAGTCCAGTTATATCGACATCAGGAATCCTGGAGCTGGCTCACCTGGCAACTAGCTAAAGTACATTTCTATTGTTCGTCAGGCAACTTGACCCTTCTCTAGGTTCTGTTCTGACTTGCAGCCAGCATCCCAACATGTGGAAAGAGCCCTCCCAGGCTAACTCCCTTCGTGCCTGCTATGGTGAGCTCACCTCAGCCATGCCCTTGGAAGGGAGTCCCCAAGGAGCTTGCCACCAGGTGGTGGAGACAAAGGGAGGAACAGTCACATGTCCTGCCAGTTCTGCCACCAGGACCAGATGGCTTCTTTTGCAATTCATTGGTTCAAATGTCTTGGTCAAGTTTTATTCCATGGGAGGTTCAATTATCATACCCCACTCAGCCCACAGATTCCTCTCCCAACTGAACTAATTTCATTCTGATTGTGCAGAATTGCTAACCCCCTCAGCCTATCCTTTTACCTCCTCAACCCCAGAGGACTATCTTCCTTCCTCTCAGTGGTGTATTCGCTCTTGAGCTGTCTTTGATGATCCAGTGTATCTCCCTATCTTTGCTATCTGTTGGGGGTTTGACTTCTTTGGCTATGGGCAATTTCTGCTCCACTCATACTGATGCTTCGGACATAGCTTCTCGCTGACAAACACCATCTAAATAATAGAGTCGGTTGTATATGGCTTGTTAGGATCATGCCAATAGAAGAGAAGATGGAATGCATGTAGCGGAGTCCGCGGAGTGCATGTGCCCTTGGCGAAGCTATTAGCAACGTCACCCTTGGGTCGAGGGCTAGATTGGATTGCGGATGGAGTCCGTGGAGTTGATACTACTGGTGTAAGGGTTAGTTCCACAGAGTCGGAGTCCGTGGAATATGGTAGAAGTTAGAGGATGAGGCGTGAAGGCCTGAGAGAGAGAGTATTGGGCTGAACCAAGATGATATTCGAACTGAGGTATGTACTACTAGGGTTACGGTTTATATACTAGAATGGAGTCCGTGGAATCGGGGTCTAGGGTAAGGGGTCTGGAATAGTCTGCATCTAGAAGAGTCGAGGAAACCCGTGGACTCCGATGTAACACCTATTCGCTACCGTAGTGGAGTCTGGATATGATAAATGAATTATGTGAAATTAGTAGTTGAAATATGAAAGGAATTTGATAAGGAAGAATGGAGAGCGGAGTCCGGTGGAGTCTGGTTGGTGTATGCGATTGGTCTTGCAGTTAATGTCGATGGGGTCCGTGGCATGATCGTTACAGTATCCCCCCCTTAGCGTTCTTGCCCTCAAGAGCGCTGATCCCGATGGCCGGGGTTGTCGCATGGATTGGTGATGGGTGTCACATGATTTTTCCCTCTTGAACTTGAACTATCATCATCTCCCAGTCTGCTGTGGTTTTCGATATGAACATGTCTGCTCAACAGTACCGTGCTCTCAAACTCCTGAGCCCTATGTCGTTCCTCCTTCCCCCAAGCTCGATACTTTCAAGGATGAAGAGGAATTGACAGCATATTACGAAGAGCGGAGCGGGGCCGCGGGGGCTTATAAGAAGGCGGTAGTGGAACATGAAGAGTGGAAGCTGGAGCGGATGAAGGCTGCGGAAGCTGAGCGAGAAGCAGCCTTAGAGAAAAAGAGGCAGGAAAGCCAGGATAAAAGGTTGGCGGAGTTCAAGGAAAAACGGCTTGCGGCGGAAAAGGCTAAGCGGGAGGAGGAGGAGCGGAAGAAGAGGGAGGAAGAGGAAAGGATAAGGGAGGCTGCAGAGAAGGCAGAGAAAGAGAGGAAGGAGAAGGAGGCCGCGGACAAAAAGGCCGCAGAGAAGGTGGATAAGGGAAAGGCTAAGGCAGTTGTGGAGGTGAGGAGGCGTCCTGTCTCCAAGTCCAAGGGGAAGGAAATGCCATCGGAGGCTGCGGGGTGGAAAAAGAGGAAACCAAAGTCTACCTCCTTTGTTGACAGCGAGGAAGAGGGGTCCGTGGGGCCGTCGGAAAAGCCTCCTAAGAAGAAGGCTAAGACGGATGGGGTTGAGTTTACCAGAGGAGGTAAGTGTTCCTTTGGTTCCTTTTTGACTTGTAGCTAACCTGTTTCAGATCGTTGTGTCAAATGTCGCTCCGAGGGTGCCCACTGCATGATCAAGAAGGGCCGGTCATGCGAGCGATGTCAGCTGAGGAAAGCCAAGTGCGTGTTTGGAATCGAGGTGGAGACCGTGGACTCCGGGCGAATCGTCGAGTTGCTGGAGTTGCTTCAAGCAAGGTTGGATGGAATGGAGGCCCAGCTGGATCGGGTCGAGCAAAAGGTTGATGCCGTCTGGGCCCGCGTCGATGACTTGGTCGACGACTACCATTCTGGCGATGACATCGAATACCCGCCGGATTATGTCTCGGAACTTCACCGGAAAGAGTGGACCACGTCGCTAACGGAGTTGAAGGACTTGGGGGCTGCTGCACCCGAGGCTCTCTGCCGGGCGATGAGAATGCGTCTTGACAAGGATGTAGCGCAAGTATGGAGGAAGCATATAGTGGATGATGAAACTTTCTCCGGCGGCGATCCTTTCGAGTTGGCCAACATGAGCCTGTGGTCTGGGATCTTTGGTGAGGGTGGACTTGAAAAGGCGAAGCAAGCGGCAAGGGCCTTTGAAAAGGCAAGGGCAGAGTTTTATGCCGTCGGAGGCCGCCGGAGTGAGTGGGCCTTTTGGAAGGCCTTGCTGAGAGGGTCAGATGATTATTTCGTTGTGGACTCCGAGGATGAAGGAGTGGTTGATGGTGAGGTGAGGGAGGAGATGAAGCCAGGAGGGGACCGGATTGGTGTAGAGGCCTTGGATGATCTGGTCGTGGTATCCGCGGAGTCCGAGGAGGAGAGCAACGAGGGGGACAATGGAAAGGAGGAAGAGGAAGAGGAGGGTGAGGAACAAGGTGATGTCGAGATGGTGGAAGCCGTGGGTCCCAGCTCCTAGTTCTGTAATATTTTGTAGTTTATTACTTGGTGCCTGGAAGGGCAAAATTATTTGGATTTTCTTGGGAATGTGTGAGTAAGGGTGGTGAAGTGGGCGAGAGGGTCCGATGGAGTCCGTTCTGAATTAGGAATTGAATTTGCAATACAATTCCAGGATTTAATTTGAAATTGCCAGAGCGGAATCTGCGGAGTCCCTGAAACTAGAGAAGTGAAATAAAGGGGCTATTCTGGGTTAGGAAAGGAATTTGCAATAGTTTCTGAGAATTGAATTTGAAATGATAGGAATGGAGTCCATGGAGAAATGAACAGTCAAGGATGAGAATGTCGGAGAATGGCTTTACGGATGGTGACTTTGGATAGTGGGCCTGGTTTGTCTGGGTAACGATGGTGAAAGTCTTCAATGTACTCGTCCATGGAAAATTCAGTAGCAGGGATCCAAGCAAATTCTTCATCTGTACCTTCGTAACCTAACCATTGGACACGATACAGGAGTGGGCAGCGGAATCGACGGTCAAGCTTGGAGTCGAGGATTTGGGCAATCTCGTATTGCTCTTCACCGTCGACTTCAACAGGAGGAGGAGGAGGTTGGTTACGATTGGGAATGGTATTGGTTTCGACGGGTTCGAGTTGGGAGACATGGAATACTGGGTGGATGGATCGGAGGTCTGCGGGGAGTTTGAGAGTGAAGGAGTGGGATCCAGGCTGGGCAATGATATCGAATGGTCCGAGGAATTTCTCAGAAAATTTTGCAGTAGGGCGAGTGGTCCTAATGTGTTTAGCACTCAGATAGACTTTATCACCTACTTTGAATTCTGGAGCTGGGGACCGTCGTCTATCAGCCTGGAGTTTGTAGCGAGACTGTGCTTGAGCAATTTCGTCTCGGAGGAATTGGTGAAGGTCATCAAGGTTGACAATGAATTCATGGGCCTGAGCAGAAGCGATGTCGCGTTCAGGGTGTACTGTGATATTTGGGTGGTATCCCTTGTTAGCGAAGAATGGAGAGATTCCGGTGGAAGCGTTCGGAGCATTGTTGTATGCAAACTCGGCAATGGGTAGAAGGGTGTCCCAGTTGTCTTGCTGGTAAGAGCAGTAGATACGGATGTACTGCTCCAGGGTTTGGTTTGCACGTTCAGTCTGTCCGTCGGCTTCCGGGTGGTATCCGGAGGTAAAGTGAAGCTCCATATCGAGGGCTTTAGCAAGGGCACATGTGAATTGGGAGACAAATTCAGATCCACGGTCAGAGGTGATGTGATTGGGGACACCATGCTTGGAGAAGACATGGGTTACAAAGAGTTGGGCGAGTTCCGAGGAGTTAATGGTATCATGGGTAGGAATGAATATGGCTTGCTTACTTGCATGGTCAACGACTACTAGGATGGCAGTGAATCCATTGGATTCTGGGAGCTGTTCAATGAAGTCCATGGAGATGGAATCCCATGGTCGAGACGGTACAGGCAAGGGTTTGAGCAAACCAAATGGACGGTGTCTAGGTGTTTTATTGCGGCCACACGTTGTGCAGGATTTAACATAGTGGCGAACAAATTCACGCATCTGTGGCCAGGTATAATTCCGGCGGACCAGCTCGAGGGTGCGGTTTTGGCTGAAATGTCCTGCCAGGATATGATCGTGATGGTTCTGGAGGACACGCAGATGGAGATCGGCGGAATCTGGGACGTATATGCGATTGTCAAGGCGTAGAATGCCTGACTCGTCCATGGACCACCGAGAGGAATTGGATGAAGAGGCGAGGCGGAAACCTTCCGAGGTCGTGGGATCCATGGGTTGTGCTTGCTTGATATCAGATTGTAGGGTATCAATGTCCATGATAGCACTAGCATGGAGTACCGGACCTTCCAGGAGGGTGGCATGGAGGGAGGCAGAGAGCTGTTCTTGAGTGAACACAGGACGGAAATTATGAGGATTGACTTGGGCATATTGGCTATCCCCCTCTTTAGGGTAGACGTCCCATCGTCTAGTGAGTGCGTCCGGTTTTCCACCTAGTTTCCCCGGTCGGAACCGGATTACCAGGTTGAACTGGGAAAGGAATTCGGACCATCGTACTTGTCGTCGAGTAAGAATCTTGGTAGTGGAGAAGTACTCGAGGTTCTTGTGGTCGGTGACAACATCAATGGGGTCTGCGGAACCTTCGAGGTAATGATGCCAGTATTTAAAGGCTTCAAAAATGGCTAGAAGCTCTTTATCATGGGTATCGTAATTGAGTTCGGCTCCGTGGAGACTATGGGACAGGAAGGAAATGGGGTGGATATCACCATCCTCGAGGTAGATGGAGAGGATGGCAGCAATAGCATAGTCAGAAGCGTCGGTTTCCACAACCAGTTGGCGGTCGGGAATCCAGTGGGTAAGGATGGGAGCATGAGTGAATGCCTGCTTGAGCTCATTAAATGCAGCCAGGCAGTCATCGTCGAATTTCCATGGAATACCCTTATGGGTGAGACGAGTTAAGGGCAAGACAATTTCACTATATTCATGGATAAAACGATGGTAAAAATTAGCAAAACCAAGAAATGATTGGATATCTTTAACCTTCCGTGGTACCGGCCAGTCAATGATGGCTTTAACTTTGTCTTCAGCCATGCGTAAGCCTTCAGGAGAGAGGATGTAGCCTAAATATTCCACAGAATCCCGGTGAAACTCGCATTTGGATCCTTTGCAATAGAGCGAATTAGCTCGTAATCTGCGTAGGACTTCGCGTACGTGTTCACGGTGTTCCGTGGGGTTATTGGAGTAGATGAGGATGTCATCAAGGTAGACAACAATGGATACGTCCAGCATGTCGGAGAAGATTTCATTGACGAAGCGTTGGAAGGCTGCTGGGGCATTGGTGAGTCCGAATGGCATGACACGCCATTCAAAGGATCCATAACGTGTCCGGAATGCAGTTTTCCATTCATCTCCTTCAGCTATGTGGACTAGGTGGTAGGCGTGGCGGAGGTCGAGTTTAGTGTACAGGCGTGCAGAGCATGCGGAGTCAAGAAGATCAGAGATTAAAGGAAGTGGATAACGGTCTTTTTTGGTTATTTTGTTCAAGCCGCGGAAATCTACACAGAGCCTAAGTTCACCAGATTTCTTCTTGACGAAGAGAACTGGAGCTCCATGGGGGGAACGTGAGGGAGTGATGAAGCCATTATGGATATTATCGTCAATAAATTCACGTAGGGCTTTGAGTTCGGATTCCGAGAGGGAATAGATGGGTCCAAGTGGGGGTGAAGTGCCTTCCTCAATATTGATTTTGAGGTCAAATGGGCGATGTTCGGGAAGTTTCTCGGATAGGGAATCACTGAATACATCGGCAAACTCGTGATACTCCGGTGGGACATCAGATAAATCCACAGGGCTAGTGGAGACAGCCTGGCCACTAATACTTGGCAGAGAGGGTTGAAGGGTGTATTGTTGTGCACCTTCTTCTGCGCAAGCTCGGACAAAAGCGGCTGCGGAAATAATTGATATCTTGGGTGAGACCGAAGCAGAGAATAATGGAATGGAGGGATAGGAATAAATGGGTTCGAAAGGTGGCGGAGTCCGTCGGGATCTCGGAATGGGACTGGATGGGAGTGGACCGGAAGGGTCCAGGCGGGCTGGCACTGTTGTGTCATCAGCCGCGGGAGCGCTGGGGGAATGAGAAACACCAAATAGCTTTGGGCGGAAAGTGATACTGTTCTCTGCCCAGTCAATCAACGGATTGAAGCGGGAGAGCCAGTTGTATCCCAGGACAAGGTTACAGGATGAATCTAGACGAGTGACATAGAAGTCAATGGGTAAGACGTCTCCCGTCGGAAACCGGACAGGGAGAGTAATGGATTGGGAGATGTGAGATCCAGAGGAGCCGTCAAGGAGCCGAAGTTGTACAGGGGGAATGGAAGTGGTGGAGAGATTATGGTCCTCGACGTATTTGGAGTCGATGAAGCAGTGGCTTGAACCTGAGTCAATAAGAGCAAGAAAACGTAAGATAGTGGAAATAGAAGATCCGTCGGATTCCGATCCAGAATCGACTTCGGAGGATAGGGATACAGTGAAGGAATGGTTGGAAAGAGCGGCAGCATTGAGGGTGATGATCTCCATGGTGCAATGACAGTCAACGCAACCCTGCCCTTGCATGGAGGAAACAGGGTTGCTCTCTATTTTTCCGACTCAACAGGAGCCGGTTCAATAGAGGCGGTGGTTTCAACAACTTCAACTGCATGGCCATGGGCTGCAGCAGCAGCTTTTCGCTTGTTGCAGTCCTCGGTCTTGTGTTTGTTACCACAGAACATACAGAGGTCATTCTTGCGGCGACGTTCTTTTTCCTCAGGTGTGAGCTTGCCATCCTTGCCTAGCTTGTCAGCATAGGGCTTCTTGGAGGTGCCTGAGGAATTGGAGGAGGATGAAGAACCCGAGTTGGATGGTTTCGGGGCCGTGGAGGAGTTGCCAGATTGGGAATTCTTGGATTTAGAGGAGGAAGAAGAGGAGGGATTAGAGGGCCTATCATGGTTTTCCCGAGAAATCTCAGCTTTCCGGGTCCAGTAGCGGGCGTCTAGCTCCTGGGCCAGATTACGCATATCCTGTAGATTGTTAGGCTTACCGTGATGAGCCATATCATCCTTGATTCGTGGACAAAGTCCGCGGTAAAAGGCATGATGGAGAGAATTGTCGCCATATCCAATGATGGCGGCATGCTGGTTAAAACGGACTATATACTTCATAATCCGGTCGCTGTCTCGCATGCGAAGATTTTCCAGTTCATCTTCAGCATCTCCGACAGCATCAAATGGGCCAAAGTTATTCCGGAGTTCTGCAAGGAATGCAGTATAGGAATGGGTCCAGGCTGGGGGATTGAGGCGGTTAGGTTGAAGGATGTCCGGTTCAAACCAGTCGAGAGCGACTCTGGACAGGTAGGAAATAGCATAGTTGACTTTAGCAGCATCCGCCCGAAAGGCTTCCGGTCGGTCATTAAAGTTCAACTGGAGGGAGACAATGAAGGCCTTTAGTTTCCGAGGGTCTGCACCATCAAAGGTGTCAGGTTCCTTAACCTTTGTATGGACTGGGCGTTGTGGGGGATTATTGAATTGATTGGTTAACCCACGGATTAAATTCATGAAGTCAGCAAGAAGCTGGGCCTCATTGTTGGGATTGTTGGGAGGATTAGGAGGGTTAGGAGGATTGGGAGGATTGCCACCTGGTCCACCTGGTCCACCGGGGCCGCCTGGTCCTCCGGGGCCACCTGGATTTGGTGGGCCACCTTCAGGTTGGCGATCTCGGCCCCGCAGAAGTGGATTGCGGTTGCTGGGAGTGTCTGGCTCATCGTCACTATTGTCACTGTCATCGTCATCTTGCCCTTTGAGGGTGGAGGCAAAATCTGCCTCCTCGACAGTCAGGTGACGATGTCGGACGTGACCATGGCCATAGGCAGGGGTAGTGGAATTGGAAAAGGGGTTGGGGGATTCCGGGTTGAATTCGGATCGTCGGGCTGTAAAGCCACTGTGGGTGTAGGTTTCCCTACGGGAACGTTGTGAAGGGGCAGAGTCCGCACCAAACAAATCCTCGTCTGGTTTGGAGGCAGATGCTGGGATATCGGTCATGGAGTAGCGTGGACGGGTTTCGTCCGAGGTGGAGGTTTCAGCTTGTTCAAGGATTGTAGTTGACATGTCTACTAAATTCGACTCAAGGGGTTGAGTTCGAATATACTGTTAGGATCGTGCCAATAGAAGAGAAGACGGAATGCACGTAGCGGAGTCCGCGGAGTGCGTGTGCCCTTGGCGAAGCTATTAGCAACGTCACCCTTGGGTCGAGGGCTAGATTGGATTGCGGATGGAGTCCGCGGAGTTGATACTACTAGGAGTAAGGCTAACTCCACAGAGTGGGAGTCCGTGGAATATGGTAGAAGTTAGAGGATGAGGCGTGAAGGCCTGAGAGAGAGAGTATTGGGCTGAACCAAGATGATATTCGAACTGAGGTATGTACTACTAGGGTTACAGTTTATATACTAGAACGGAGTCCGTGGAATTGGGGTCTAGGGTAAGGGGTCTGGAATAGTCTGCATCTAGAAGAGTCGAGGAAACCCGTGGACTCCGATGTAACACCTATTCGCTACCGTAGTGGAGTCTGGATATGATAAATGAATTATGTGAAATTAGTAGTTGAAATATGAAAGGAATTTGATAAGGAAGAATGGAGAGCGGAGGCTGGCAGAGTCCGGTTGGTGTATGCGATTGGTCTTGAAGTTAATGGCGACAGGGTCCACGGCATGATCATTACAGGAGGGTGCCCAGTTGAAGAAAGAGACTGGGCAGGCTATTGGAGAATGGTTGTTCAAGGACATCTTGTGTAGATGGGGCTGTATATCTGTGATTGTGACAGACAATGGGACACCATTCTTGAAAGCCATGGAATACTTGGAACTTACCTATGGAATCAGAGGAATTCAGATTTCAGGGTAGAACTTGCAAGCAAATGGAAAAATTGAGAGACCACACTTAGATGTTCACCAGGTGTTGTACAAAGCAACAAATGGAGTAGTGAATAAGTGGGCATCATATTTCTACCATATAATGTGGTCTGACAGAGTTACCAGTTGCAAGAGGATGGGTTGCTCACCCTTCTTTGCAGTCACAGGAGCTCACCCAGTGCTTCCTTTGGACATAGTAGAAGCTACCTGGCTGGTTAAATACCCCAGTAGACTCCTTACCACTGAAGAACTGGTTGGGTACTGTGCTAGGGCACTGGCAAAACACTCGTCAGATGTAGCAGAACTTAGGTGGAAATTGCATGAACTCAAAGTGAAAGAAACAGTAAAGTATGCATGGATGCATGCAGTGACCATTAAGCAGCTGAATTTCAAGCCAGGTAGTCTTGTCTTAGTCAGGAATACCAGGATTGAGAAGTCAGTTGGTGGAAAGATGTGGCCCCAGTACATAGGACCTATGGTAGTCATCAGAAGGACCAGTGGGGGATCTTACATTGTAGCTGAAATGAATGACACAGTGTGGGGTTTCAAGGTAGCAGCCTTTCAGGTAGTACCATTCCTGGCTAGAAAGAAGATGGAGGTACCTGGCAACATAGAAGACCTGATAGACATGTCTAAGTCAGCCTTAGATCAGTTGACCAAGTCTAGTGAACCTGAAGAGGATATACCAGAGGACTTTGCAGATTCACATCCAGAGTTTGATGGCTATGAATCTTTAGACCCATTGCTTGAAGAAGACTGAAGGTTATGAGAAAAATGTTAAGGTCCTTGCTATATAGCTGAGAGTACATTCAGACTCAATCTAAGCTATCTATGGTACAGTATAAGGTTGCCCAGTCAGTTACTAGGATACATTTGCATATGTAAGAAAGGAAAATTATGGCCAAGTTGAAGTCAGGCATCTGATTTTGTGCTCTACAAGCTCCTGCTGTTTGAGACAGAACTGGTATGTGGTGATGGTAGACTCCAGGTGGTGAATGAGAAGTTCCAGCTCGCAGGAAAGCTGCCAGGCACACACTTAGAGACTTTCAAGCTTGTCCCCACCAAGGTGACTAGCAGCAACAGTTTTCAAAGTGGCCTCCAGTGTATTGTGCTGAGCTGTGAGTTCGAAATTGGCTGCCCAGGCTGAGAAAGATAGTCAGAAACAGAAAGAAAAGTTCACTGGTGTTGCACCTGCAATGTATTTACCCATGTAAATTTGTGATTTCCTAGTGAGCTCACTAAAATATACTGTGCATGTATAGAGCTCACTACAAATGATACCTTCCTGATGATAAACCAACCTCCAAGCAGTTATGAATGACACTAGCAACCTTCCCTGAGGCAGAACTAAACCAGGGACTTAATCATAGCATTGTACTGGATAGGCATGCTTGATTATACAGACTGATCCCTCTGTCCTGAAGTCAGAAACAGTCTTCACTGCATAATAAACACAAGATCAGGATAAAGAGATATCGCAATCAGAGGATAATTAAGCTGCTCACAATTAAAAGTGATGCACAACATAATAGAAAGAGATCTGAAGGCACCCTGAGATAAGATACCATGAACATGACATTCCCTGATAAGAATGGACTTGTTTGTAGTGAGCTCACTACATGTGGAGTACATGGGACAAGTCATTCATTGCCAGACATGGCGACTTGCTCCAGAGAAACATTGAAGATACTAAACATGGGTTAATGATGCAGAGTCACCATGTAGATAAGTCCATGGACTTGAGAATTAGTGAGCTCTGTATGCCACACAGAGAGCTCACTATGGAAACCATCTCCAACAAGGAAGACTAGGCTCAGAGATGAGTATAACTGTGGCAGCAGCAGGCTAGGCCCACAGGAATTTCCTTCTATCATTTTCTATAACATGTTTGTATTATTTCAGACCAAGTAGTATAAATAGTGTTAAAGTAGATAGAGTAGGGTAAGTTTTCAGACCCCTGAGTTGCATGTTAGCATTGAAAGTGAAGCATAAGTGGCAAGGGATCAGTTTGTAGCTTTGAGCATTGTCTACTAGCTTAGCGAGCTCATCAGAAGAAAACAGAGATAATCTCACATTCAACTTGTGTGCTCGAAAGACAAGAGAGATATTGAGCCAGTGATGCTGATTTAATTGTTTGAGCACTTGAGGAGTTCAGATGTGTTGAGAGCTCAGAAAGAGGGTCATCAGTTTCCATTTCATCTGTCTGTTTTCAGTTTATCTGTTTCTGGGCATTGGGAGCCCCATCTGTTTCTGCCAGTTCAATTTCTGTTATCTGTTTGTTTTTGAAGAAGGGTTGCCACTGTTCACACAAGTCAGTTTGATAACCCTACATGCAGACATGTAGTGAGCTCACTAGATCAGTGTCTAGTGGAGTGGTTTGAAAAGCAAACTTGGTGCAGAGTCGGTTCAGGTTGGAACAAGTCTGTCTGTCTGTCTGTGCACTGTGGGGGCGCTTGTATCATCTATCTGCATTGCCAAGCAGGTCACACCTTGAAGCAGTCCTTCTTGTTCAAAAGTTCCTAGACTTAGGACTTTATTTTGAAGAGAGCTCACTACATCTTGGCATTGTGAGGCAGTGAAATCATTTGGATCAATTGAAATCACAGAGTGTGTGTAATTACTCCCTCCATTGCACTTGTGAGGGTAGTTGTTGATATTAGTGGGGTGTAGAGGGTGTGAGGTGTAGTGTGTGTCATAGTACACTGTTCCACTTACTATTCCACGAGTAGACGCAACCTAGCCTCTTCACCGGGTGAGCTTACATGCGATAGGAAACACTAAGTTCTCCTTGGGAGGATCACCTCGAGTGGCAGCTTGGAATTCTTGATGAAGATGTTTGTTGCTGTGAGCAGCAAGCACCCAGTCTTGTTTCTCTAATAACTCCACAGCCTTATGATAAGAGGGATTGCATGTAGTAAGCCCAGGCACATCACAGTAAGGAATGAAATGTACTGTGGGGCATCCTGGAGAAATGTGAGAATCATGAGGGCAATGACTTTTGACATGCTCTGTACCTCACTACAGGACCACCTGGTAAGTCGAAAGTACACCAGCGAGCTCAAGAACCCACCTCTGGGGATTGGCTTGCAGCACATTTAGTTTTGTGATGCTTACAGGCAGATTGCTTGCTGTGAATGGAAGAATGAACTGTGGGCAAGAAAGTGAATGACTGGGTCAAAGTAAAATGGGAGTTTACACTCACCAGGCTTGTCTTCATCAAGGCTCATCTGTAAAATTCCATAAGAAAGTTGAGTTATGAGCTCACAAGTTAGAGTGGGCTGCTCACATTGTCAGACTTGTTGCTATCGATTTCGAGAACAATACCTTCCTCGCCACCTTTCATCTTGACATCCTCATCAATGAGATGGGACTCCAGGTCAGTTTTGTTCCCAACTGTTGGCTTCGACTTGACAATCTTGCCAACTTTCTTGAGCTTCTCTTTCTAAATGAATAGTAAGAAAAAGTCTCAGTCAGACACAGTAAGGAAAAACTGCACAGGAAGAGGACCTGGTGGATGATTGGCAGCAGCTACAGCAGCGGTGATAGCCTTCTTGTCCTGGTCAGCATGAATCCACCCAGTGGCACGAGCAAATAAAGTAGGGTTGTCAGGGACCTTGGAACCATAAGGACCTTTGAGCATGATATGTTGGCTCTGAGCATCCTTCCTAGCACCAAAGGCCCCCTCCCAAAGAAGCACTGGCTCCTCCTGGTAGGCCTTCATGAACCGCTCACAGTTCTCGAACAGTGGTTGCTATGAAAGAAATTAAAAAGGACATATGTAAGGAATGTAAGACTCAACAATGCCCTCCAGGAAGCGAAGGTTCTCATGTTTGATAGTCAAAATGGTGTCGATATCAGGAGTTCCATCTGCCAGGTTGGGTAATTCATTGGGAATGGTGGGCATGTAGATGCCGTTCTTCACCTGGCAGTGAAGTAAGCTTAGTGCGGCTTTGAAACAAGCAAGTTCAATGGTCTCTGGTGCCATGAGATGGTACCAGGTTGCTTGGAAACTTACCTCTGAAGTTTTAAAGGCCACCAGGGAAGACTTAGTGAATTAATTTTGAGTATATGGCACACCTGGCATGAAGTAATGCTCATGTAAGACATTGTAGTAACTTAAAATAAATTCATTGATGATCGACATGCAACCAGGCACATCAGAAATCTATTTTGTAAGCAATGGTCAGCACCCAGTGTGAAATATGGGTCCTTGCATAATTGCTCTCATGGGAGAAGTGCCTGGGACAGGCATTTTCAGTTGGGGGGAGATGGCCATGAAATTGTGAAATTTTCAAGATGACCTGGCAGGAAGATAGAGGTGAAACAGCCACATCTGGAAGCAAATTCTGCCAACCAGGTCACTTGTAAATGGTGAGACCATCATAAGAGACAGGAGGCATCCGTAAGAAATGTCTAGGAACTGGAAACAGAGTCCCGAGCACATTGTTATTTCCACCAGGTGAGCTGAGAAGTGACTGGGCATGTGACAGGTGACAGGGAACATCAGACTTAGAGTTTATGGGAGTGCTGTCTATTCAATTTGGGCTCTACAGAGTAAGAGTATTCTACAATATCTCAAGTGGGATATGTACTCCTCTGGTGGCATAGCAGGGAAAGTACCGGACAGGGTAAGCACCTGCCTGGTGCAACTGTAAGGATAGAAATAAGCCACCTGGTGACTCAGGAACAGCTAAAAAGACCTACCAGGTTGAACACTTGAGATACAGGTGAAGGGAGGGTCACAGGATCCAACCAAATCGCACCCAAACCAATGGCCACAACCTCTGGGAGAGAGACAAAGTCAGTCACAGGGAATGGGCAGGCATAGTCATATTTCAGGTGAGGCAGCAATTCGTTGATGAGCCTCAGGGCTCTGTATGCTCCAATTTTGCAGATTTATCCCTCCAGCAGCCTTTCACCAAACCAAACATTCCACACAAGCCCATATATACTTTATTGGGGTTTTCTGACATTTTCCTGACCTTAATGACTTAATGTTGAGGCAACACAGCTAATTTCAACTTATCCCCTCAGCTTTAAATCAGTCTAAACCATTAGAGGCAATAGGGTGCAATACCAACATCAGTGGCTTTAGCACATCAAGTTGCATAGGCACAGTCATGAGCATGGACTGGTAATATCGACAGCCCAGCCTTATAGGAGCTCAGTAACAGCAATTTGATGATTTCTGCAGCAAGTACACCCAGTGGGGACTTAGGGCTAATAATTGGTTATTGCTGTATAACCACAGGACTTAGATGCACATGCTACCTAAAGGGTACTCATCTCTTCTCAGTATTATCTGCAGCATAAAGATGACAAATGTGGAATGGTTCTAATGCCGGAGCAAGAAAATTAAAGATGACAACATGAAAAAGGTGATGTTCATGACCTGCTGTATAGTCAGAAGGTCAGAAACACTTATGTTAATGCATAGCCCTTCAGATATACCACAAGGATGCCATTTATTTATATCTTACTATATAAACCCAGTAATTTCATACTTTACACTAGTTACTCCCTCTATTCCATTCCCTCACATACACACATCCATTTGTTTACCTCAGTAACTCACCCAGCTTCAACAATACTGATAGTACATGTTTAATAGCGATTTCATTTGCCACAAAGCCAAGCTTGATGTAGTTAAAGCCGAGACACTTCACAACCATCTGTCGACTTAAAACCTTGACTCTCATCATTGTTTTACCTCATTACTGGCATTTGCTCAGTGTTAGTAAGTGATAACCATGCAGTACTCACCTCTTTTAGTTTTATAGGAAAGAATTAGTTTCAATTTCACAAGATCAGATTAGTTTTACCAGTTTTCATTTCCACAAGACATTAGTGAAACCATTTGGGTGTCAAGAGCAGATGAATAGTATTGGATACTTAGAGGGCAGCTCTATTGCGAGCGTTGCAAGGATAGGTTTTGAACAGATTTAGTATTGACAGATTGACAGATATAGGGCTGCTCTATTGTGAGCTTTGCAGGAAATAGTATTGACCAGTTATAGGAATCAATTTGACAAGAGATAGGACCAGACAAAGGAAACAAAGTATAGTTTTGACAAAGATTGACAGTTTATAGGAATTAGGATGAACAGAATTGTCACAGATAAAGCCGAGACATAACCAGATAAAGCCAAGGAACCCAGAAATAAAGACGAGACCTGCTATTGCACTGTCATAGCCACAGAAACATCAACACAGACCCATACCAAGATGATTAGGAGCTCATTTAATACTGATGTAATATCGACAGCCATTTTGCATATC
>JANDKJ010000220.1:0-10039 GCA_028551335.1 Armillaria sp. CMW 4456
CCAGCGAGCAAGAGCAAGAGCCTGATAACGATAGAGGTATGAGCTCTACCAACTGCTGTTTTACTGATTTGTGGTTTGATACAATTTTGTAATCTATTCATCAATCCAAGAAGGCATGCTCACTCCATCTAGCAAGTATCTCATGACCTCGCAACAAGTCTACATCTTGCTTGATGTACACTGTGACACCATAAGCTGTCACCAGCAGTGACTGGATTTCTTCAGGTGTTTCTTGAGGGGCACGATGAGGTCCTGGAACCAGAAGTTGAACTACCTGGTGATAGATGGCATAATGAGCCACAGCATCGAAATCAGCATAATATTTGAAGTGGACTCCAGGTGAAGGAGAGGGTGACAGAGAAGCCTGAGAAGGTGCCATGGATAATTTTTGAGAACTGAGGAAAGACATGTGAGAAATTGGGAGCTCACTTAAAAACCCTAGAGCATGGGAAAATAGTGACTTACTGGGACAGAGGGCATTGGAGAGTCTCCAGAGGCTGAAAAACTTGGGAGCAGAGAGAAATCCAGGGAAGTTCGTGGAAGACATAGCAAGTCTTGAAAGAGGAAATCGAAATCCTCCTTTAAGATCACATGGGAACTTGGATCAGAAAATGATAAGCATGTGTATGAGCCATGATTGCCACATGTCAGATAATTATAGACACCACAAGGACCCATAACCTGTGACTGAGGATGGTCAGGATCTAGTGGTGGGAATATGTTGCACCTGCAACATATTTACCCATGTAAATTTGCAATTTCCTAGTGAGCTCACTAAAATATACTGTTTGTGTATAGAGCTCACTATGGATAATACCTTCCTGATGATAAACCAACCTCTGAGCAGTTATGCATGACACTAGTGACATTCCCCAAGGCAGAACTAAGCCAGGGACTTAATTATAGCACTGTACTGAATAGGCATGCTTGATTATACAGACCAATCCTTCTGCCCTGAAGTCAGAAACAGTCTTCACTGCCTAATAAACACAAAATCAGGATAAAGAGATATCACAATCAGAGGATAATTAAGCTGCTCACAATTAAAAGTGACACACAACATGATAGAAAGAGATCCAAAGTTACCCTGAGATAAGATACCATGACCATGACATCCTCTTGATAAGAACAGACTTGTTTGTAGCAAGCTCACTACATGTGGAATACACAGGACAAGTCATTCATTGCCAGACATGGCAACTTGCTCCAGAGAAATGTTGAAGATACTAAACATGGGTTAATGACACAAAGTCCCCATGTAGATAAGTCTGCAGACTTGAGAATTAGTGAGCTCTGTATGCCACACAGAGAGCTCACTATGGGAACCATCTCCAACAAAGAGAACTAGGCTCAGAGATGAGTACAACTGTGGCAATGGCAGTCTAGGCCCACAGGAATTTCCTTCTACCACTTTCTATAACATGTTTGTATTATTCTGGACCTAGTAGTATAAATAGTGGTAAAGTAGATAGAGTAGGACAAGTTTTCAAACCCCCTAGTTGTGTGTTAGCATTGAAATCAAGCATAAGCAGTGAAGGATCAGTTTGTAGCTTTGAGCATCATCTACTAGCTTAGCAAGCTCACCAGAGGAAAACAGAGATAATCTCACATTCAACTTGTGTGCTCAAAAGACAAGAGAGATATTGGATCAGTGATGCTGATTTAATTGTTTGAGCACTTGAGGAGTTTGAATGTGTTGAGAACTCAGAAAGAGGGTCATTGGTTTCCATTTCATCTGTTTGTTTTCAGTTTATCTGTTTTCTGGGCATTGGGAGCTCCATCTATTTCTGTCAGTTCAATTTCTGTTGTCTGTTTTGTTGTTGAAGAAGGGTTGCCATTGTTTGCACAAGTCAGTTTGATAACCCTACACATGGATGTGTAGCAAGCTCACTAGATTGGTGTCTAGTGGAGTGGTTTGAGAAGCAAGCTCAGTGCAAAGTCGGTGATGAGGTGTTCAGATGGTTTAGTGATCTCCAAACATAAACTGGTGAATAGTTGTTGGATACTTCTGGAATATCACAGTGCAAAGAACCAAAATGAAAATAGTGGTGTCTTGGCTTTGTGTTGGTATTACAGAACAACTAGTTTTGTTCATAAGTCACTCCTCAGGTGTGTTGTATGTTTGTGCATGAGCTTTCTGAGTACCTCCATACTCATGTTGATTCCACCAGCAAAACACTATGTGTATTTGGTACTGGATGAATCAGGCTGTCCTACATTGACTAGCTTGTCATCTTTGGTTGGGGACTTCTCTCTAGTCTCATGAGAAGTTACTACAGATTCCAATGCTCTGAGTTGCCTTTGGTCTCTGTTATCTGGTCTGGTGTGTGTCATAAAACTGGGAAACTGGATGGGAAGGAAACTGGGATGTGTAAAATGTCTGTCAGTATTATGTTGGTATTAAATGAACTCCTAATCATCTTGGTATATGTCTGTGTCAATGTTTCTGTGGCTATGGTGGTGCAATAGTGGGTCTTGTCTTTATTTCTGGTCTCCTCAGCTTTATCTGTGATGATTCTGTTCATCCTAATTCCTATAAACTGTCAATCTTTGTCAAAACTATACTTTGTTTCCATCGTCTGGTCCTATCTCTTGTCAAATCGATTCCTATAACTGGTCAATACTATTTCCTGCAAAGCTCACAATAGAGCTGCCCTATATCTGTCAATCTGTCAATACTAAATCTGTTCAAAGCCTATCCTTGCCACACTCACAATAGAGCTGCCCTATAACTATCCAATACTATTCATCTGCTCTTGATGCCCAAATGGGTTTGCTAATGTCTTGTGAAAATAAAAACTGTTAAAACTAATCTGGTCTTGTGAAATTGAAGCTAATTCTTTCTTATAAAACTAAAAGAGGTGAGTACTGCACAGTTATCACTTACTAATACTGAGCAAATGCCAGTAATGAAGTAAAACAATGACAAGAGTCAATGTTTTTAAGTTGATGGATGATTGTGAAGTGTCTCAGCTTTAACTACTTCAAGCTTGGCTTTGTGGCAAACAAAATCACTATTAAACATGTGCTATCAGTATTGTTGAAGCTGGGTGAGTTACTGAGGTAAATGAATTGATGTGTGTATGTGGGGGAACAGAATAGAGAGAGTAACTAGTGTAAAGTATGAAATTACTGGGTTTATATAGTAAGATATAAATAAATGGCATCCTTGTGGTATATCTGAAGGGCTATGTGTTAACATAAGTGTTTCTGACCTTCTGACTATACAGCAGGTTGTGAACATTGCCTTTTTCATGTCATCATCTTTAATTTTCTTGCTCTGGCATTAGAACCATTCCGCATTCATTGTCTTTATGCTGTGGATAATGCCAAAAAGGGATGAGTACCCTTTAGGTAGTGTGTGCATCTAAGTCCTGTGGTTATACAGCAATAACCAATCATTAGCCCTAGGTCCCCACTGGGTGTACTTGCTGCAGGATCATCAAATTGCTGTTACTGAGCCCCTGTAAGGCTGGGCTGTCAATATTACCAGTCTGTGCTTGTGACTGCACCTATGCAACTTGATGCACTAATGCCACTGATGTCAGTATTGCACCCTATTGCCTCTAATGGTTTGGGCTAATTTAAATCCAAGGAGATAAGTCAAAATTAGCAGTATAGCCTCGAAATTAAGTCATTAAGGTTGGAAAACATTGGAAAAACCTGTAAGGACTGTGCCAGAGAAGGAAGGGAAAAGGAGCCATCTGGAGTCCTAGGAATCCAGACTCCAGACAGGTAAGGCCTAATGAAGCTATTGGCAACATTACTCTTGAACCAAGGCCTTTAGGAGTGGAAACATCAGACTCCACCGGAGTTTTGTCTGGAAAGGAGGGTACAAATCCAGTTAGACTCTGTCGGAATCCAAGTTAAAGGATGTAGAGGATGTATAGGAGAAGTAGATGGCTTATCCAAGTTGATATTTGAGCTGAAGAACTAGCTATGGAGTACATGGGTGCTTATATACTGTAATTAGATCTGAGCTGGAGTATCTAGGCCTCTGATGTGGAAGGAGGCTAGGAGGGATGTGGAATGTGACTGAGGGCCCAGATGGTAGGACTGGAATCCAGTTTCCACCAGGTCCATGACAGTGGAGGGGCTGTAGTGCAGAACTAAGGTATACTGGAGGAATACGGTAAGTAGGACTAAGAATAAGGATCTCCATGGGCTGCGGATGGAGTCTGGTGGAGTTCCGAGGGAATAAGTGCTAGAATAGGTGTAGGAAGTATCTATAAGTATTAGAGTTAGACATGGACGGAGTCCGACGGAGTTTTGAGCAGATGGCTTGGAATTGGGTGGCATGCATATGACAAAACCCAATAAAGTATATATGGGCTTGTGTGGAATGTCTGGTTTGGTGAAAGGCTGCTGGAGGGATAAATCCACAAAATTGGAGCATACAGAGCCCTGAGGCTCATCATTGGTTCAGGTTGGAACCAGTCTGTCTGTCTGTCTGTGTGCTGCAGGGGTGCTTGTATCATCTGTCTGCATTGCCAAGCAGGTCACATCTTGAAGCGGTCCTTCTTGTTCAAAAGTTCCTAGACTTAGGACTTTATTTTGAAGAGAGCTCACTATGTCTTTGCATTGTGAGGTATTGAAATCAATTGGATTGATTGAAATAATCACAGAGTGTGTGTAATTACTCCCTCCATTGCACTTGCAAGGGTAGTTGTTGATATTAGTGGGGTGTAGAAGGTGTGAGGTGTAGTGTGTGTCATAGCATGCTGTTCCACTCACTATTCCATGAGTAGATGCAACCTAGCCTCTTCAATGTGATAGAAGCAAGCAGTGGAATTGATAAGACAGGTTCTAGGACCTCAAATATGCTTTAAACAGGTGTGCTCTCCAGTTTTCTAGACTTTTGCTACAGGAGGTGGCAACTTTGTCACCAGGCCTCAAGATAATATCACAAATGCACTGTCCCAGATGCAGAGCACAACACAATTTGTCCTTAACACACAAGAATCTAACCCAAAACCAATGCACTCTTCCAAGAGACACTCCCAAACACAATCCACAAGAGCCACTGGGTTTGAACCAATGTGCTCTAGCTTCCTAACTGATCATAACTCCACAGGGTTTGAACCTATGTGAGTCAGAGAAACCCAAAACACAATAACACTGTCCCACAAGCCAAAGGGTTTGAACCTCTGCCAACTGTAGCTTCATGTGTCACACAAAACCCTTCACACATGAGAGCACAAGTGCTCTGGCCTCCCAAACATCCCCTAGATAAACTTAGAGTTGATCACACTTCACACAGAGCTTTTACTGCTGTGAACCAATCTCTATATTTGAAGTCTCCCCCTGCACCAAGCTGAGAGTGTCAACTTTTGCTTACACACTACACAGAGGGTACTGGCTGGGAACTTATCTCTACTACTATGTATCTACCATATTTATATGTGCTCTCCATTACAAATTTCATCCCCTTATCCAGTAAAGGTCCTAGCATCACCATACTCTATGCTGGTCCATCTGATCTCCTCTCATATGATGTCATTATGATGTTGGCCATCTGTTATTGGGGCATAGTCCAATATGACCCATTATCAACCCAACAGTGCATACTCAGTATGTCATTGAGGTACATGTGCTACCTCTGGGCCTTGTCTTTGGAAGGGCATGCACTCCACATGCTCCCTGTCTATTCTTGGCTCCTGAACTAGCCATGGGCCCACATGGGATATGATCATTTCAATTATTATTATTTTAGGGTGTCCCACCTCAGCCTCCTTCTCCTGGTTGTGTGCTTACACTGCCACCTTCTCCATGATCAAGAGTACACATGTACTTTCCTTACAGCAGTGTGCTCTTGTGTCCCTGGTGATCTCTGGTGCCTCACTGCTCAGCTGCTGTGTTTTCCCACTCTGGTTCCTAGCACATGTCCACATGTCTAGTGTCAAGCACATCAATTCTGTGGTGAGTCTGACCCATCTGGTATCATTCTCAACCTGAACCCTGCACTCCACCTGTTGTCACCTCAGGCCACAGCTGGCCTACACTCCTAGCACAGGAGTGCACTTTCTAGGCCCAGTTTCACAGTCCTGGCCTGTGGATCCAGTGGAGCACCATGAAAATTGCAATTTTACATGGCTACACTGCCAGGGGGTGCATCACTGTATTGTTAATGCAGAAAATGCTCAGAAAAAGATGAATTCAATATTTTGTCTAAAACTGCTACTGAATTGAAAATTCAGAGGTGAATTACAGAAATTAATAACAACTTGATGGCAGAAGCACTGACTCAAGAACCCTCCAAAACAATGTCAATCAATTCTGGAGAAATTAGCATCACTGTTTCTTCAAACACCCCACCCCTATCCATTATCTCTACTCTTAGCTACATCCATTCCATGTCATGTTCCATCAGAAGTTGCAAATCATAAGCATTCCAGGAGAAAATGGCATCATGGTAACTGGTACAGAATAATTTCACCATGTGACACATTACATGTCACATATCATGTGGAGTGTCAATATTGACTGTCACCTACCTTACAGTTATGCAGGAGATATTGAGAAGATATTATAGGCACTTGTTAGGATCATGCCAATAGAAGATAAGATGGAATGCACATAGCGGAGTCTGCAGAGTGCATGTGCCCTTGGCAAAGCTATTAGCAACGTCACCCTTGGGTTGAGGGCTGGATTGGATCATGGACAGAGTCTGTGGAGTTGATACAACTAGGATCAAGGATTAATCCCACAAAGTTGGAGTCTGTGGAATATGGTAGAGGTTAGAGGATTTAGGCTTGAAGGCCAAGAGAGAGAGTATTGGGCTGAACCAAGATGATATTCAAGCTAAGGTATGTACTACTAGAGCTATGGTTTATATACTACAGTGGAGTCCATGGAATCAGGGTCTAGGTAATGGAGTCTGGAATAGTCTGTATCTAGAGGAGTTGAGGAAACCCATGGACTCTGATATAACACCTATTCACTACCATAATGGAGTCTAGATATGATAAATGAATTATATGAAATTAGTAGTTGAAATACAAAAGGAATTTGATAAGGAAGAATGGAGAGCAGAGTCCATGGAGTCTGGTTGGGGTATGTGATTGGTCTTGAAGTCAATGGCCACAGAGTCCATGGCATGATCATTACAGCACTGTATATTGCCTCTTGAAATGGATATTAAGGCTAGAATGTCATTACTATATTTTATACCTAGTCAATGCTTGCTGAAAGTTTTCATTTTTCAAATCTACACCTTTGGCATTGTGATGTGACTGTGACATTATGATTACATAAAGGTACCCATTTCTAGTAACATCTACCTTAGTTAGTCTCCCCTTTCTTCAATATTCTTACATTGTCTTCCATTACCTTTGTCTCATATTCTTGCCACTCACACTATATTACTCAACAAACAGTATATATAGATAGATATATAGTACAGCAATATAATTTATCTACCCCCTCTTCTTCTATGTCTGCTAAGTTCAAGTGTCATAACCAAGTCACTATCTACAGTTGCCTTCTATATATGGCAGTGTGCCTAATTGTATAGTTAGTTCAAGTCCAGACTCTCATAATGGTTATTTATACCTCTAGTCATGGAATGAATTCCTGGAACCCCCTTAAATTGCCACCAAGGAGCATGATTGTGGTACCAGATCAAGGAACTCTCTCAACCCTGACAATTCTTGGATTTATCAGTAAGTAAACATCTGTGTGGTTGATGTAGTACCAAAAGAGTCATATCAATCACAAGGCTATAATCATTTATGGCATTACAAAGTATATATATTCATGCATCATTTGCAGCATGCTGCATATTAGCTATACCTAGCTATATGTTCATAAGATGCATTTCTCAGTTGAATGATTTACAGGGTCAAGTTTATAAGCAGCTGAACAATTAAATGGTGATAAACCTATTGCATTGGATACTATAAAGAGATGTCTATTAATAAGCACAAATCAGATAGTGTAATATGAAAGTACCAAGTATTAAACAACTGAAAACATTTCAAATCAATATATGTTACAGGTGATGGATTTAAATAGTGTGTTTATTTCAAAAGAAATTACAAATAATACTAATATATTATATATCTATAGAGCAGATAACTAAAACATTGTAGCTATATAGGCTTGACAATGTATGAGGTCTTTAGAACATTTTGAGGCTTCAAGAGAGTGACCAATATTTTCAAATATCTGCATGGCCTTTTCTAGCTTAATAGTAGCTTCTGAATACTTATTTCTTATGTATAAAATATCTCAGCTTTACTTTGCCTCTTCTGTGCTACTCCATTGCCTATCATATTAGGTGATAAACATGTTTTAATGCAGTCTCTTAGCTAATGTAGGGCTCAGTGAACAAGGTATTTCCTAATGCAGAACAGTGTAGTACCAAATAAGATTTTCTAAACTGCATCACCAAGGCTAGCTTTAGCAGAAGTTGCAGTCTCATATATAAAATATCTCCTAATTCTGTCACTTGCACAATGAATAAAATATTTTCAAGATATTGCATGGCATTTATTAACAATAGTCTAGATATGATTTCTCATACACAAAATAATAAGCAGTTTAAACATTGTGCTGCTCCAATAGGACCAATATTTTCAAATATTTGCATGGCTTTTCCAGCTTAATAGATTTATATCTCATGGCAAAATATCTCCCCTTCACAAACACTAACTTATTACCAATATCTTTAGTATCTGCATGGCTTTTCCAGCTTAATAGTCCAGCTTCTTATATTACATAAAATATTTTTAAGCTTAGAAACACTGTGCTGCTCCAAGATTCTCACCAATATCTTCAAATGTCTGCATAGGCTTTTCCATAGTATCTAAGTAGATCATGCTACAAAATATTTTCTAAGCTTTACAAACACTGTGCTACTCCAAGATGGTCACCAATATCTTCAAATGTCTGCATGGCTTTTTCCAACTTAATAGTAGCTTCTGAACACTGATTTCTCATACATAAAATATTTCCTAAGCTTTTCAAACACTGTGCTGCTCCAAGATGAGTCACCAATATCTTCAAATATCTGATAGCCTTTTATCTTATAGTTGAGTTTATGAATCATGTACAAAATATTTTCTAAGCTTGACAAACAACTCCAAGATGGTCACCAATAGATTTCAAACATCTGCATGGCTTTTTCCAACTTAATAGTAGCTTCTGACTGATTTCTCATAGGCAAAATATTTGGAAGCTTTGCAAATACTGTGCTGCTCCAAGATGGTCACCAATATTTTCAAATATCTGCATGGCCTTTTCCAACTTAATAGTAGCTTCAAGTACTATTAGGTCATGCACAAAATATTTTCTAAGCTTTGCAAACATCTGTGCTTCTCCAAGATGGTCACCAATATTTTAAATGTGTGCATAGCCTTTTCAAGCTTAATAGTAGCTTCTGAACACTGATTTCTCATACATACAAAATATTTCCTAAGCTTTTCAAACACTGTGCTGCTCCAAGAAGCTTACCAATATCTTTAAACATCTGCATGGCATTTTCCAGCTTAATAGTAGCTTCTGAACACTGATTTCTCATACACAAAATATCTCCTAAGCTTTTCAAACACTGTGCTGCTCCAAGATGGTCACCAATATTTTCAAATATCTGCATAGCCTTTTCCAGCTTAATAGTAGCTTCTAAGTACTGATTTCTCATGCACAAAATATCTCCTAAGCTTTACAAACACTGTGCTGCTCCAAGATGGTCACCAATATCTTCAAATGTCTGCATGGCTTTTTCCAACTTAATAGTAGCTTCTGAACACTGATTTCTCATACATAAAATATTTCCTAAGCTTTTCAAACACTGTGCTGCTCCAAGATGGTCACCAATATCTTCAAATGTCTGCATAGCCTTTTCCAACTTAATAGTAGCTTCTAAGTACTGATTTATCATGCACAAAATATCTCCCAAGCTTTGCAAACACTGTGCTACTCCAAGATGGTCATCAATATCTTCAAAGATTTCCATAGCTTTATAAGCAGCTTCCTCTGCTAATCTCTGTTTATCAATTTGGTAATATTTTTTACTTAATAAATACAATGCCTGTGCATG